>JAECUM010056068.1:0-30698 GCA_016617855.1 Megalonaias nervosa | reverse complement strand
CTGGACAACTTGGATGTAATGAAGATTCCTTTTAAGTATGAGAATACAATTAAATTCAAAGAAAGGCCTTGCAAGTTAAAGAAGATCAGGAGGGAAAGCATTATTGTTATTTATTCGAATTCCTGTGAATAAGGATAGTTTCACTATAAATGCGTTAACATGCATAGATTGGAGTAAGAAGGGGATACGTTTCATGCATCTTTGAATCTTCCTTACAGCCGAGGTAGAAATTAAGGGTGTACCCAGTTCCATTACTGGGGGAGGTCTGACAGATGTTTACAGGGCTAAGCAGTTTCACTTTCATTGGGGAAAGATTGATAAACGTGGATCCGAGCATGCCATCGATGGAAATTATTTCCCTATGGAGGTAGTATTTCCCTATGGAGGTAGACAGAACAAAAATCAATATATAACCATTCTCAATGCAAACACACAAAGAATCCATTCTAATAACTTTCTTCAAGACTGATATAAATGAACTTAGTTTGTTTTAGGCAAGCGAATGTTTTGCTGTTGTTACGAATTTAATATATCTATGAAAATTCTCACAGTGCCATCTAGAGCACCAAATGTTCACCTGGATTTCGTATAATTAATTTTTTTCAAGGTCTCAGTTGCTTTTCTACTGCATAGAAATGAAAACAGACGCCAAAGGTTCTATTGCAAACTGTGCCGTCCAAATCAGAAATTCGGCTGTTTTATTAAATTGTTAATATAACGGTTAGCATAGACTATGACAAATTTTGCGCTGTTCCCTGGCGTAATGGGATTATATATCAGTAGTATATGGGGGCCATTGGGCCCTCATCATGCCAAAGAAGGAAAATCAGCCTGGGATGATATGGCCCGCAAATGTACAGGCCAAAATGGCTCAGCCTAGGGTGATATGGCCCCCAAGATTAATTATGAGTCAATAGGAATGGAACAGGTGGGATGACGTCATGGTACTGGACACTTGTAACAATGTGGCAAATGGCTGACCTGAATACACGCAGCTACTCTAGGTAGGGACAAATACAATAGAGAGACAGATACATAAACAACACATATATAGGCAAGAAACAATAAGTATCTTTTGGAGGCATTTGAAAGTGGCCCTGAAAAGGGCCTTTGTGTTCTTCTTCTATTTTCTCCACTTCTTCAACCAGTTCCTCACTTTTTCAATGATTCCTTTCTTCTTCTTCTTCTTCTTCTTCTTCTTCTTCTTCTTCTTCTTCTTCTACGTCTACTGCTACTTCTTCTTCTTCTTCTTCTTCTTCTTCTTCTTCTTCTTTTCATCCTCTTGAATCCAGTCAGGGTGTCCCATGGCTCTAATTTTTTCCTGCACCTTCATCCTGTTGTTGTTAAATCTGTCAAACTCCTCTTTCTTTTTCTTTTTCTTTTTTTTTTTTTTTTTTGTTTTCTTTGTCCTTTTTGTCTTTGCCCATGTCTATTTAATCTTCTTCACTTCTTCCTCCATCACGTTTTTCATCTTGTCTTCGGATTTCTTTAACTGGTCTAAGCCCCATTGGACAAAAGACCACTCGCTCCAATTAAATATATCTTGCAAAAAACACCTCACTCTGATGACAAGATCAATGGCCTGCTTCAAGGTGCCTATTCTAACATACTTAGGCTGGATGAAGCCTTTTAATTTCTCCACCTCCTGCCTTGCAACAGATCCATGGATACTTTCAGCCTGTTTGCATAGTCTAGGCTGCCTGGAAACCTTCATTCCTTATCAAGCCTTTCCACTAAGTAGGCTCCATCCACCATCCAGAACCAACTATGTCCTAATTCGTTAAATACATTCATCTTTAATGGTGTTGACTAGTCAACGCGGGTAGCCAGACTGACGAGGGCTTTGATTTATATCCGTGGAGCACGGACGTTAAGGAAAACATTCCTTACACTGACTTCACACAAACGGACGGGAACGCATAAAACACAATATATTTACTATCCACACGAACGCGAATGCATAAAACACACAGGATATACTATCCACACAAACGGGTAGAGAAGAAAAAACACAAAAACGAACGCGAATGCGTAAAACACACTATACTATCCAAACAAACGGGAAGTTAAGAAAAAACACACCACATATACTATCCACACAAAATAACGCTAATGCATAACACACACGCACACACACACACACACACACACACACACACACACACACACACACACACACACACACACACACACGCACACTATACTATCCAAACAAACAGGAAGAGAAGAAAAAACACACCACATATACTTTACACACAAACGAACGCCAATGCATAATACATACACACATTATACTATCCAAACAAACTGGAAAAGAAGAAAAAATACAGACACATCTCCTGCTCCAATCATTTACCCAATTCACATTTGTGATTGGGAACACAGAAGCCTCTTGAGTCGCTCCAATCTTCAGTTTCTGGGATTCTGAAGACTTCCCTCTGTCTTCTATACCAGAGTCGAGGATGTTGTTGTTGTGGCTGTGGCTCTGGCTGTGGTTGAGGTGGCGATACTGGTTGTGGAGATGTACTGATCGTTGGCTTCACCTCACACACAGGTCTCATTATGAGGTGAGGTATGATCCCTATTTTCGTTTCCTTTTCCTCTTCTTTCTTCTTTTTTTCCTCCTCTTCTTTCAACCTGTCTTCTTCTTCAATGACCTACATAGCTAGCTCGTCCAGGAGGCACTGGCATACTCCAGGTGCATCTGAAGTTCCAGTAATTTGGTTAGTCTGTTACTCATGTTCAATGTTGACAAGTCAACGATGGGTAGCCAGACTGACGATCTCGCCGCTTTATATACTTGAAGCACGGACGTGAATTTAAACATCCCCTGACACCAAAAAGTACCATCACATCAAACGCGCGGACCTAAAAGAAACACTCACGTTGACTTTTCTACTTGCAAACACAGACATGCACGATTCTACAAGATAGAGAATCGATGTGTGGATTTTTTTTTACTCACAAATAAACGAAGTGCTTATAGACACACTTCTATTTTTTAAAACATAAACACACAATTGTTTTTGGTAGTTGAATTAGTCTTTTCGAGAGTATTGGGGTAGCCCTGAAAATGGCTGTTTTGTTCGGGGAGTGATGGCAATCTATTTTACTGTCTAAGATTGCGTCCCTGTCTGACGGCAGGCTTTCCTATACGATACCGTCTGCTTCTGCGGAAAGAGAAGGAAAACTCTTTGGTGTCCACTCGACAGTCGACAAAACGTCTGTCTGGTTCTTGCTGCTGCTGTTCTTGCTGCTGTTGTTGTTGCTGTTCTCTCTGCTTCTGAAGTCTGTACTTCTCGGTCCATTCTTCTTGTTCTTTCTTGATTTCCTCTCTGAAGACCTCTTCTACCAGGTCTTGGGCTATTGATAACATCCTGACATTCTCTATCTCTTCAGGCTTCGGTATCAGGTTTAGCCTGACACGATGTAAATTCACGTAAGCTTCGTTCAGCTTGGCTAGTCTGGAAGACATGTTCATAGGTAGATGAGGCAACCATGGATGGCCAGACTGGAGACTGCCCTGCATTATGTGGTTCAAACGCGGACGCGATAGAAAACATCCCTACTAGGTTTTTTGTTGAGTCGAAACGTTATGATAGCGAATGTCATGGTGAGGGATAGAGAGAAGTCAAAGAGCATATATTCACAGTCTTTTTTGAAAACAAACGACAGACACATGTTTTCAAAACACAACATTTCTATTCAACAAACAATTAACCACTAACAATTAACAATGACATCAAATAAACTATTTTTGACAAGGTTGACAACGTTGTGAAATCATGTGAGATTTCCACTGATGGAAGTCATGAGGCCTTTGATGTACACTACAATTCCTAGCTAAAGACAAAAGATATCCATAATGGTCACAAAACCATCGATCTACTGTCTCATCGTTTCTAGAAGAGTTACTATCAAATTAAGTCACTAAATGTTATAAAGGATGTCCAAGACTGCGTTGATGAAGAAAATATACACAATATTATCCACACACCATGGAATCTGTGCCTTGCAATTTCACATTATTGTATCGTGTCGTCTGGGCATTGCTTCTCATAAAGTCGATGATGTCGCCTTCCAAAGGGGGTGATCCATACGAATCAAAATATTCCACACAACCCTCTTGAGGGAAGTAGACGGCAACCCAGTGAGTTCCTGGGAGATACTGTCGTCCGTGTTGATGACATAAGCTTGATGGTCTTGAGGTTTGCGATGAAGTAGTTCATCTCTAGCGCATACGGCAGGATTCCAAGAATCAGTGTACGAACTGTTATTCAAAAGGTAATACAGTTCCCAGGTATCCATTTTTGTTTTGCTGTTTTTTTTTTGTTGTTGTTGTTTTTTCACAGGTAATGATAAGTCATCAATTCAATTCTGAATTTTTGTTTGAAAATCTCTGACAAGTAACTGTTTCTTTGCTTCGTCTCTGTACTTTGGGCTAAGAGAGCTTCGATGCGATAGATCTCCAGAGTAGTCAATGGAGGGTAGGAATGATCACGCAAGCCTTTATACCACTCATGCAACACCACTTCTTCCGAGATGAGACTCCAAGCATCGTCCTGATACTCGTCCAATTTTTCTTCTTGACTCATCATCAGACTTTTATCGTGTTGAATTTGACTGGGATGATCGTTTTGGCATCCATAGCAATCTTTCTTGCTCAATTCCGTAATTTTATCCGCCAGGTTTTTGGCAAAACAGGACACTAAATGTTGTTCTTGTTCAGGCCATCTGGACGTGACCACTACGTCCTCTTCGTCTTTGTCTTGGGGTTCTGTTTTCACGCTATCCTCCCATTCAATTTCCAAAGATTCTCTACCGTTCAAAGAGGGATAAGTGTCTTCCATAGTTTCTAATAGTCTAGAATGACTTCTCTCAAAATGTTGATTTCTATGGTAATATCGAATTCGGTATACAAGATGACGTTGACCGTCTCGGTGAGAGCTTCTGCAAACTGAAGTTCCACACGCAGTTGACCAGATTTTATAGGGTGGAAATGTCCCTCGTCGCTGCCTTTGTCTGGAGTGAAATCAAAGGCCCACAAAATGTAACCTCCTACATAAACTTCGTACGAAATACCGTGATTGGTGTTGGTTCCCAGTTGTCCGGTAGCTTCGTGCGATCTCAAGTAATTCTTCTGGGCAAAGTTAGGTTCGAAGGGTCTGATACACAAGGTCTTGCCATTGCGACTGACTTTGATCTTGGACACTGTAGTGCTAAAACTGGATAGGATTTTGATCGTGGGCTCCGTTGAGGGCTGCATTACTGACGATGCCAACGATCAAACGTTTGAGTAACTGTCCTTGGAACAGATGATCTTCGATCTTGGATCGGAGTCCAGCAGCAATGTTTGAACGTTTTCACTTCGACCCGTCGTATCGAATACTTGGCGGTTGTTCTGCTGGATGTGTGACTGATGTCGTTTCCCGCTTTAAGTAACACTTCTACGCGGCGCGCGTAAAGTCTGGCTTCTTGGATGATAGTTTTGCACTCGTGAACTTCTACCGTAAAAGTGTTTTGATTTTCGACGTTGTTTTTGATTTGTTTCGGGTGAATCATTTCCACCAAAGCCTCTTCCCAATGGGCTTCGTGATCCAATTGAATGGACTGAGGTAATTTGGCCGTGTAACAGCATAAGATGTTATTGGGAAACACCTCTATGGAACTGTCACTGGGTAACGTTAAGTAAAATTGATTGTTCATAATTCCAGAGTTCTAGTGTTCGAGGGGTCGCTGGAAGTCAAAGGAGTGTCTAAAAGAGGATGGTTAGGGTGACTGTTTAAAGGGGGACTGACGTTGGACGCAAGACTCCCATTGTTGTTCCCGTTAGAGGAATATTTCAGAGACGGATTGGGAAGAAGGTAACCGATGCAACTGCTGAGTAAAATGGTCCACAATTGTTTGTCTCCTTATTGCAAACTCAAATTGGCAATGGCAGCACCGATGACACAATACATCACAAAGCTTTGGCCGAAAAAGACGATTTGTGTTTTAGGCACACGTTCTCCACACCACACCCACAAGGGTAGCTTTTGTAGATCTTGCACAGAAGAACTTGGGGAACGAGTGGTTACTGCGGTAGCTGAGGCTGTGTTGAAGGGCATGATGGTCACTTCATTTTATAGTCGATGATTTGCGAAACGTCGATCCAAGAGTCAAAACTGGGAGGATGTCCTTTCCAACGTGCTTTGACTTCTTTGACACGTCGTTTTCCCACTTGTCGGGTTCTTCGATCGAGAATGCTTTCTATTTCGTACACGTCGTCTTCTTTTTTGGTGACGCGTTGTAACTCGGGCAAGTAAAATGTTCCTTTTAACACCTCCCCGTTCATGTCTTCCAATTTATAGACGGGAGAATGACTGCCACGCACACGTTCGGTGACACGAAACAATTCGGTGGTCCATTTGGGTAAGTAACCTTTGTCGAAAGTGCGTTTGGTTTTGCCAATGCGCACCCAATCTCCTGCTACCAGCACTCCCCCTTTCTTGGGGACTGTCACCGTTGGGACGTACCAAACAGGTGCTCAAAGACGGTCACTTCGTTGTCGGGAGTCACTTCTTGGGGGGCATGTCCGATGCTCCGATGGTAAGATTGGTTGTACGCTTGGACTAGGTGTGGCAAGACATCGATGTACTTGAGAGTGTGTTGATGCGCAAAATATTTCCACATGCGTTCTTTCAAGGTGCGTTGAAAACGTTCCACGATACTCGCTTTGGTTTCGGGATTCTCGGTGGTGAAAAAAATGAATGTCATGTTTCTTCAATTCTTTTTGGAAAGCTTGGTTCAGAAATTCGGTGCCTTTGTCGAGGGTGACGCCCTCTTTGTTTCAAAACCAGTTTGAGGGCTCGCACTAACTCACTGCTCGCTTTGGAAGTCAATGGAACGACCCAAGCAAATTTGGAAAAGACGTCCATGACAAAACAAATATTTGTAACCACGATTGTAGGTGGCCAAATGAGAGACATCGGCTAAATCGGCTTGCCATTGATAATCGATGCCCTCCACTTTGGTGCGACGTCTGGAACATTTTCGTCGAATGGGTTTGTGTAAGGTGTACATGGCCTGTTCTTGTAACCAGCGTTGCACTTGAGGTAAACGAACACTTTTCAGTCGAGTTTTGGCAGCCCGATACAATTTCTGAATTCCTCCGTAACCTGCAGGATGGGATGGATCGTAGTAAATGCTGGATAACACCTTGTCCATGTTTTTAATAAGTGATCCACTCATCGCTTGATAGCACTCTGAATGGGACTAGAGTGTGGTTTAGAAATGGCTTTAAGTGTCCGATGTGCCACGGGAGTCGAAGTCGAAGGTAGTTTTGGTGGTGGTGGTGGTGGTAATGGAATGGCTTTGGTCTTCTTTTCTTTTTGTTTACTTCTGCTTTCCCTTCTTACTTTCTCACTTCTGTCGAAGGTGGAGTGGACATCATCTTTTTAACCCAAGCTTTAAGTTCTTCTCGTTGCTGTGTAGGGGAAGGGGTCAACAAGGACGCTGCAATCTTACTAGGGATAGGAGCTGATGATGGTGTTTGAAAGATTTCTCGTGCATCTTCTTCCTCAGTCATCCGTGGGGCTGCTTCTGTCTTGATCGCTTGGGGTGGTAGTGGCGGTGATGGACTTTTCATCAGGGCCTTAAAATCTTTCAGAGTTGCCTGAGCTGTTTCGTCTAAAGCTTTCTGGTGAACGAGTTGCAGTCGTTGCAACAGTTGACCGTACCGTTGCGATTTTTCCATTTCTGACAAATCGCTGCGATGCATCAATGATTGCAATTCGTGTTGTAACTGAGACATCTCGGTCAAATGAGGATTGGGAAGTAAATGTGGGGTCCGTTGTTCTTGCCAACGATTGTATTCCATCCATCGTTTGTAAGGCACTAAAACTAGTTTTTGTCCTTCCATTGGATTTCAAGGATCACGTCTGAGATCTTTTAACTCCAGAGGTCCCTTTAATCTTCTTGACCCTTTTGCATGGGAGCTATGGCGGGTAAAACCCTTCCCAACATACCCAACATAGGTTTCGCTATTACATTGGTAAGAAGTCCTAACAGGGGAAAAATTCCTTCGCGATGCACCAACAGCTTTTTCTTTTGACAAATGGGTATTTTCTATTGGACCATTTGGTGAAGAACGTGTCGATGCTTGGCAAAGCATTTTTTGTGGTGTTTAGTCAAAGGTATCGTTCCTTTCAAGACATTCAGATAACATTCGCTCACGGTATCAATGACGTCTTTGGAGGCGGTTTCAATGAGTTCTTTTCGCATGGGTGGAGAAGCTTTGGACAGGACGGACAACATGTCCCAATGTTTGACTAAACGAGATGGCAGTCCTTTCCTTTTCTTTCCTTTGGGGATAAAAGAAGGATGACTTTTTTGGGGGGTGACATCTTTGTTTGTTGGTTGATTCCGTAGCATACACCAAAAAATACACTAACGTCGATGACTTGTCACACGGTCCTTTATCATTTTTTGGACTATCGCTTCGTCATAAAGGTGAAGACGTGTTTTCTAAAATCGCCAAAGAATCCTCCTCTTTGGTGGCACCTCTTTTTCTTAGGACGAGTGTGTCCTTTCTGGGGTTGACGTCGATGTTTGGCTACGCGCTTTTTCGGATGACGTGACTGTCTTTTCCTTTTTTCTTTCTAGACAGGAGAACGACGATGAGGGGACATCTTTTGGTGCACAAAATACACTGAAGTCCATGAATCAACATGCGTCCTTTTATCTTATTATTTCTTATGGAGCTTGTCCTTTAACTTTGTGGTAAAATTATCTACTAACTTTTCCATTTGAAATAAAGGGCAAAAGAAACCTCCCCTTTGGTGGCTTCTCCTTTTCGTTGGACGAGTGTGTCTTTTCAGAGGGTGACGTCGATGCTTGGCGATGCGTTTTTTCGGATGACGGGACTGTCCTTTTCTCTTTCCTTTTCCATTTTGGACAGAAGAACGACGATGGTGACGGTGTGCACTTCTTGATTGGACATCTTTGGGCGTTCAGGAGCACAAAAACACTGATCCCTATCGTTTGCCTAGGGTCTTTTCTTAAACTGGAATACGTCGCCACTGATTGTCGGCTCGTCGTATCATTTTCATGGCAAGCATCACGCGTCGTGGATGGGTTCGCAACGGACTCAACTGGGACAGTTCTTGCTTGGACAAATCCAGTAAGCTCTTTAACATGCCTGATTTCCCTTAGACTTTGATTTTGGGGGCAGGTACTTTGTGAGCAGCGGCCACTGCCGCTAAAGAGGAAGAGGGGTGTCACCGCTGAAGTAGACGTTTTTTGGAGACACGGGTTTCCAATATTTCATCAAATTAGGAAAGACACGTGTCAAATCGGGTTTGGCAGGCATCACTAGCAACGGAGAAGTGGAAGATGTTGAGGTTACTGGAGGCTCGGTCACCGTTGTTGCAGCAGGTGGTGCTTTGCAAATGTTAGGTTGCGTCCTGGCGGCAGTACCTCTCTTGCGGGTAGAAGCTGTTTTCTGTGGGCTTTTCGTTTTCTTTCTCTGCGGCTGTGACCTGGTCTTGACACTGCTGCTCTTTTTTCTTTTCTTCTGGGTACGACGAGGAGTAGATTTTTTCTTGGGCAGGACTTTGGGAGCATTGGGATTCCATTTTAAGAGGGAACGAATGATGACACCTCTGATGCCGTACAAGGCACGAATCAATTTGACGGGAAGATGAGACTGAAGGGACGTCATGTTGACGATGTGTGAGACAGACCCCAGGTGACCGATGTTTTTTATAGATATTTTGGTTGTTTTGGTTGTTGTTAAGTCGACGACGGGGACGTGTACACGACAGACCCTCCGTCTTGGCACCAGTGGTGAAACAGATGTGTACGAAATCGCAAATGATCGGGAGTGGTGGGTTTTAAATCTACGAGTAAATAGGCGTGTGGGGTTTGGGTGCCATCGTCGTACGCATGAGTCAGCCAAGGCGTTCCAAACTGTTTGGCTAACCCTTACACTTGCGATTTATCTCTAGGGATTTTAAACAGCACCACGCAATGAGCATTGAGACTGACGGTGCGATGGGCTTTACTTTGTTGAAACAAATTTTGGGTGATGTAAATGACACTGGCATTACTATGATGCCCTTTGCTCGTAAACCACAGTTTAATTTCTTCTTCGTCTTCTCCTAACATGTCGTCAAAAATAACCAGATGGGTTTGACTAGGGTCAGACACAATCCCTTCCTCTTCGCCAGGAATGCCTTCCACAGAAACGATGGAATCGCCTTGGCTTTCTCGCAGAAGGCTGTACGCCGATTGCCACGCTTTGTAACACCATACGATTCATTGAGGTGGATGATCGATCAAATGTTGTTTATGTTTGATCAAACGTTTGACAAATTCGATTTTGCCTGAACCGCTAGGTCCAGCAGTGAGCATGTTAAAGGGATGGCGAAGATACAAGGTCTCCCAACTAGTCCGATCTATGTGTTCGTCGATGACTTTGAAAGTGGAGGAAGAGGGAGAAGAGACAGTAGAGGTAGCCATAGTAGTAGTGTAAGGAATGTCACTTTTGACAGGAAGACAGACAAGAGAAGAGTTCTTATACTTTTTTTCAGGACAGGTTTATTCCCATCTTTAATTGTGAACAACGCGAAAGACAAAAATGCATAAAAGCCAAATGGCTAAGTACATGAATAAAAGACACATCAAAACGATCATAGTAGAATATAAACAAGTCTCTGTACAACATTTGTGGTGATCAAGAGGCGGTATCGTAGGGACAGTATGTAATGTTCTTAGAGTCTCTACACTCCTTTTCACAGTCGCACAAGGGTCTTCTCGGAATGGTTTTTCGGGGATATTAATGACAGTCCTGTCCTGTCCTGAAGGGAGTGGTTCTTCTTCTTCTGGTTCTGTCACTAACACAGGTTTAAAAGTTACTTTTTTTCACTGAATGTTTTAACTTTTTAGGATGACAAATCTTTGCCATAGCATGCCACTTCTTTTGTCCAAGCCTCGACACCTCAACTTTTCCAGTGACGTACATCTTTCCAGTGAGGGTGTAAGTCACAAGCTACACACACACATCATCGTACATATCTTCAGTACCTAAAAGTTGATGAATCTTTCTTTCCTGTAGAGGTTATCAAGATGTACCGATATGAAAGCGCAAAGCTTTGAGCAGAATGAGTGTTTCGTGTACATTTTTAAAGGTACCACTTTCATGCTTTTAGGAGTGGTATGTACTGTTCGTAAGAGTCCACAAGGAATTGTTTGGTAAACGAAATCCCAGAAAGCAAGTCACTAAGACATACACACTACACGTCGACCCCAATTCAGTGGACACAGTTCTCGTAATAGGCGATCGTAATCCTCCACCGTTTGAATAGTGTCATAGATTTCCTTCCACGGAATCTGTTGTATCACAAATGATAAACGTCGTGGCATGGTAGTCTGTTTTTATATCCTCTTTTGTGTAAGGTAATAAGTGTACTTTTTGAACAGAATCGGTTTCATTTTAGTACCGCACCAAAAATATTTAGCCACTAACTTACACACAACACGTCGTACAGAAGTTTCCTCTTGTCCTATGTTTACGTTGTGTAAAATATTTTGGTAATCCTCTAACTCGTCTTTCGGAATTCGGTGTATTAGGATCACATTGTAAGTTGAATGAGTGGCATCCAAACATTTATGAATTTCACGATTTCATCAATGTCTGGCCACTGAAACACTTTCATCAGAATCAGTCCTCTTATAGCATTTAGGTACCAGTGGTTTAAACATCGGTGACGCAATTGTTCTTTGCGTTTCACTTGCATTTTGACGAACTCTCGGTAAATGCGTTCTCTCAACTCCACAGGCAAACCACGAATGTTCTCTTGTAAATTATCCGTGACTATGTCAGTCAAACACTTCTCCTAGAGCGAAAGTGACGAATGTAGTGAGTAATTTATGGTCATTGCAATTCCAGGAAACTGTTAAGAATGTCAATAAAATCTTCAAATGTAAATGGTCCAAAGCGGAATATTCGGAAGAAAACACACTTGATCCAGAGAAATTTTACTTGTCTGTTGACTTTTGTCAATTTCCTCTTGTGAATTTCTCGACATGAAAGTTCCTCAGTCACCCATTGAGATTGTGCTCTGGCAAGTCTCTGCCAAATGTCCTTGTAGATCTTCTCTTGCAATTCGTTTGGTATTGTCTGAAGATTATTTTTCCAATTGGGTTTAAATACTTGTCTAGGTGTTCTCCAACGTTTGACTCCTAGCCAAGTAGCTGGTTTCTTAATCGACATGGTATGCCCACTTCAATGACGAGGTCCCACTAAAGGTAGGTAGTGACAATCCGGAGACCATCGAACATGTTCCAGGTAAACGCAATCTTTCTTCTCCCACTCGTGAAGTGACACACCGCAACTGAAGCACTTGACTTTATCCCCTTCGCCCAAGTAGATAAATCAGACTCTAGCTAATTCTTCGGGGGTAGGTCCTCCCAGATATTTTGAACATTTTCCTCGGAAAGGTTGGAATCGACTTTCAAAGTCGCAGTATTCAGGCAATCGCACAGGGAACGAATATTCATCTTTCATAGGTTCATTTCGATGCGGGTACGGTGAAATATGCAGGAGTTTGCTCAGTTTTAGATGATATACGTAGGGTGGTAACCGCATGGTTTCATAATGATGACATCCACTATGAAAACCAGTAAAGTGAAAAGGTGAACAATGTCGAATGGCATGGCTTTCGCATCCGTCAGGTTTGACAAGCACAGCATCACTTTCCATGGTAGGTATAGCAACATTTCCATGATGTGGTACTGAATCGCTGAGGCCATAGCGTATGGCATCCCTGCCAAAGCAAGACACAGTATCGTACTCGATATTCTCGTTGGACTTGAGTCTTTCGCTCGATACTTGCTGTTTGAAAGGATTCATCTTTCTCGCTTGACATTGGTAGTTCCAATGAACTATCGGTCTTGGACGTTGTCCCTTTTTATATGCTGACCAATATCGACGTGTCCGTACGGTAAAGTGAAGTGGTTGGGAAGCCGTACTCGCTTCTGGCGCAAGATTTGATAGACTTTCTCTAAGGGTCGGCTGAAGGTTTGGTGTCTGGGTAAACGTACAATCTTGTGCGGTTCGTGGTTGGTCACTTTAAAATTTCCATCCTGTCCAGACTGCAAGGCTTCCTTCAAGACACCAAAGTTCACCAGTCGACTGGTGCGATAATTGCGAGTCAATCCTTTCACTTTACACTCCGTGTGTACTTCTTGTGGGTCACGGTATTCGTGGCCGTAATTTTTGGGACCGCAACTTGCAAAACTTAGAATCTTGTCGTCGGGATGCTCGTCCGTCCAGGCTCCTAAACGGTCTCCTTTGATTTTAGGGAATTGTTGACCCAGACAATCGATGTAGATGCAACTGTCCGTGTCAGAATACAGCACACGATCTCCTAACAGTTCTAAAGCTTCGTACAGTTTTAAATGAGCATGGGCTGTCACGTAAGCCGCAATGATGACATTTCCAAATTCTTCGGCTTCTACAAAGTCCAGTTCTTCTTCGTAATTGACTAAGATCAAGTCCTCACGAATGACGTCCACCTGTTTCACGTATTTATTTTGTCGTGAATCATCTGGAAGTAGCGAGAAGGTTCTGTCAAATACTCCGTGTTGGGTAAACACGGTCGTTGTGCCATTTTGCCCCACAAACAGTTTAACATTACTCTGGCAAACGATCGCCTTCCTTCGATTTTCTCGATGTGGTCTAAAGTGATGCCTTCCTGCTCTCAGTATTTCTCTTTGAATTTCTTTTGGTCTTCGGGAGTGTGGCACCTGGAAGGATAGCCACTGGCTTCTTGTTTCAGTTTCAAAAACGCATTCACGCAGTTTGCGAAAATGTCTTTTTGAGTCTCGTCGCCCTTGTAGTATTTTTCTGTCTTAAGAAAGTTGTAAATTTCGTACACTTCTAACAGTTGGTATCCCAGGTCCAGAGATTTGAACAATTCCACGCTGACCCACGTTCCCGTCAAGGCTGGTGCTTCTTGAGTGTGCTGACAAGGTCGGTCTTGGTTGCACGTTTCGGTACAAGTACAACACAAGGAAAACATCAATGATGTGGTAAAACGGGATGGTACAAGTTCGTGGGAGGCAAGACTTTGCACTTGATCAATCCTTTTTATTGACGAATGTTGTCCACGTCGATGTGTTCCGACAGCAATTGTGGGTACCCTGCGGAAAAGTGACAGTATTTGCACACGTACGGATACAGAGAACACACCTCCAAGTATTTGATTTCCTCTCCTTTCTCCTCGTCAGCTTGGTACAGCAAACAGGTGGCATTCGTCCGTCCTCCGTACAAACTGTCCCTTGGGTTCAGTGGGTCCACCAGCTTGTAACTTTCCACGATGCGTTTAAACTCAGGATCGGTTTTCAATCGCGGATGGTACTCGTGTTCCCACATTTCCACCCCTTGGTATCCTTGTTCTTCTAAGTTCAATCGCCGCTAACAAGTGGCCTGGTACAAGTCTTCCATGGTCCGTTGTAAAAACTGATTTTTAGTGTCACTTTGAGGGTAACAGATGGGACATCCGTGAAATAAGCAACCGTTAAACTCGTACACGATCTTGGGGTTTTCTAAGTCCCAACCATCCACTGAATACCTTCCGATGGCTTTTTCGCGTCCTCCGTTGCGAGCATGTTGGATCTATTTGTCTTCCTTGTCGCACAAGTAATGTAACCAGCGTAGGGTTTTGACCGAGTATTGACGTTTGACAAAAGTGGTCGTTTGAGGACTTATGACAGCTAGGGTATTTTAGGGCATGAATCGTTGGCAGTACACTAAGGAACACTCTTTGGCAATGGTGCAGGCTTCTTTCAAGGGATCGATCCCTCCGTGCTCCATGAACAGTTCTCGAAGTTTTTCACAGCAACGCCGTAAAATGTCCACGTCGGAACGACAATATTTTAACATTTCTTCCTGAAAGTCGAAGGGGTCTGAGGCGTGAGTCTGGTACCAAGCGTAGAAAGCTTCTCGTTGTTCGATACGCATGTTGTCGGGGTCGTAGTAGTGAGCCTCAGATAAATGGGGTAGAACGGTGTGCTTATTGGCTTCGGTATTGAACAAGTACGGAAAATAGCGTTTGGCCATTTCTGTCATTCCAAACGTTTTAGGTATTCGGCTCAAAGGCATGGCCAAGAAACTGATCGAATCTTTATACTGCACTTGTCCCACTTGCATGGAGATGAATTTGCTCCGTTCAAAGTCACTTTAGGACGTTCGGTGCCTTGTTAGTATCTGAGAAGAAATTACCCATCGTATCCCGAAAAATTGTGAACCGTCACCGTGGCATAGTGATGACAATCTCCGTAATGTTCAATGTCCACTTGACTCCACGTCTCGTCTCGTCGATAGGGTCTAAGAGCCATTGTGCAAAATCGGCTAGCGTGTTCGGTCCATGACAGATTTTTTCACGTCCTCCAGGAATCTTGCTGCAGTGAGGGCAATGAGTAAAGATAGGCTCTTGGATGCACTTCTCGCACGCTCGGTGAGCCACGCAGAAATTAGGAATGTGAATACCAGTCTATTGCATGCATTCAAAATCGAAAAAGATGAAATTCCCTTTCTTCTGGTCATCTTCTTCTTCATGTTTGGAATGGTATTTTTGAATGTAGCATTTGTGTTCCAAGTCCACGATTTGGTGACAAATGTGACATCGCTTCTTTCCTGAACATACGTGCTCCTTGGCACTGTTGGTACGTATGCCTTGTTCACAAGTAGGGCACAATCTCAGGAGTTGACAAGCACATTTCAGCTGTGAACCTTGAGTTTTCAAATGTTGTTGACAAGCTGAACAAACTGAACAATGCACTCGTTCTTGTCCTTCGTCCAGACAGGGTTTAGAGGCCAAACATCCTGAGCATTTCGATCCACAATGCTTGTGTTGCTCTCGGCTGTTATAGCCATAGTAACGATTCTCACAGTAATAACTGTATGACAGGAATCCGGTGATACTGGTAATGGCATCAAAATGTTCATCGTGATGATAGACGTGAATGTATTTTCCGTCTATGAAATCTTTGCCTCGAAACGACAGAGGTTCGCCCACTTCTTGAGGGTGCACTTTCAAGGTGTAACGTGGAGCCAAGACGTCTTGCAACGTTTGCATTCCAGGAATGCCGCAGGGTCTGTCTTTCGATATCCCCGCTTGTTGTAACAGGAGTTCTGCTTCTCTTCGTTGTTTGGTTCGGCCCGATCGTCGAATAGTTTTCCAGGCTCTTTTCCATTTTGTCGTTTCGTTCTTGTCGGTATACGTTCATCCCACCATGATGGCACATCTGGTCTGGAGTGTTGGTAATTTGAACGATGCTCTTTTTGGTGCTGCGAAGCTCGTCCACCAGTAACACCTTTTTACGTTGTCCGGTCCCTTGGGGAAGAGACACGTGGGTCATGAACAGTGTCGTTTTTCCGTCGGTGATGTGAAACTTGTCGTTGGATTGTTGTACGTGTTGAATCTTGTCCATGACTTTGGAAGGTGTCAATTCTGCCGGGCTGCTAAACTCGATCCAAACGGGGGACTTCAAACTGTCGTGATGAATGGAAAGTCTCAAGCGATCGTCTACGTTTGCTACACATTTGCTGTTTCAGTGTGGTTAACAAGGAATCCCACACATCTGTGATGAACCCTTCTGCTTTCTCCAGTGGTACGTCTGACTTGAAATCTTTAACCTTCACCGTGTACGTGTTGGCAATAATTCTAAATTTTCTAGAGGAGCGTTTGTCCGTCTCTCGAATGTGGAAATACTTTTCGGGGTTTACTGGTGGTGATGGACTTTGACTTGGTGTAGACTCTCTGGGTCTGGATTCTGGCTCACTCATGTCATCTTCAAAATCGCTGGCATGAATTTGAGCCAAGACTTCAGCTACTGGGCTAGGAGGTAAATTACGTTTCTGCCTCTTACTTTCTTCTCCTTTCTTTACGAAATGATGCGATCGTTCATCTTGACTGCAAAAAGTCAAATGACGAGATTTGAAACGCTATGGACCCCTATATATCCATGTAAGAGCAGTGTATATATATATATATATATATATATATATATATATATATATATATATATATATATATATATAAAGGGCTGGTGACCTTCCCTCTCAGTATTCATTTCACTCTCAAGCCGACCAGCACAATGGAGGAACCCACACAGATCGAACTTCTGATCAGAGCTTTGCGAGGTGTCATAAGAAAGTTTTCTTCAGACAAACCGACAGACTACTCCCCCTCCTTTCAAGATAAAAGTCAAGATACTTGCTATATCTGTCAGAAAAAAGAGCATTGGGCTACAGAATGTCCTGACGGTCACAAAAGCAGGGCCAGCGTCAAAGGAGACAAAAGTCAGGATACCTGTTATCATTGTGAAGAGAAAGGACATTGGTGTTCAGACTGCCCTAAGAAACAACTGGAGCAGGAGGAGGAAGAAGAAGAGGTGCCCTCGGCAAAGGAAGAACCCCGACAAGTCCAGAAAGAGAAGACAGAAAAGAAAGAAGACGAGAAGACGGTGAAGAAGAAAAGGAGGAGGAGGACAAACATGTGAAAGTGAAGAAATTTAAAAAACTGAGAGAATGAAAGAAAAAAAGACATAGAAGAAGTCTATGAACGTTTTAAAAAAGTATTGTGTTCTTTTGTGACATTGAATTGTACAAATTTGTACCAGAATAGACCAGACCGAAAAACGTAAGTGTTTCCTGGTTTTGATATTTTAGAATAAGGGCCTACACGCAAGCACTCACACACGTACATCATAGGGTTAAAATAAAATAAAAGGGATTTTGAGTTTTAATTGATTGAGTCAAAATGAATACTATCTCTTTTAGAAAGAAGTGGGTGGCCCTGAAAAGGGCCTTTGGGTATTTGTGTTTTTCAACAAACAAACTCAGGAACGAGAAGCAATCAGCTTTAACTGCCTTAAGACTTTGCCACAGCCAAGGCTTACTTCTGGACTTGCTCCTGTCAATGATTTGGTAGAAATCACTAGGGGTGGTATCTATAGTGTAGTAACAAGGTTAGGCTGTTTGGCTCAGGAATGTCTTTTTCTCTTGGTTCGTAATATAGAAGTCTGATACATTTGTTTCAGACTTCCTAACTCTGCCAAAATGTCCAACAGTACAGTTACCGTTTGACTTTCACTGTTTTCCTTCTCTCCTAGACCTTGTTTCTTCTCTACTGCTTCTTCTTCCTGTCGTTTCCTTCTTGCCTCTTCTTCTTCTAGCTGTTGCTGTTGAAGGAGAAAAGCTTGTTCTACTTTTTTTGCTGTTGTAAAAATTTCACCAATTCTTCTTTATGTCTCTGTTTAAAATCTTCGATGTGTGGTAACGAAGGAGAAGGTGGTGAAGCACTGGTACCGGAACAAATTCTTGCGAAGAGAGAAAATCTACTAAATCCCAGTTGAAATTGACCTCTTCTGAAAGTAGCCTTGTGTTAACTTTGGTAGCCGCTGCTATGCTATCGCTTCTCGTCTCCAAAGCCGGTGCACCCCAATTCATCGTCTTCTTAGTTTCAGCCGTGTTTCACAAACAATGTCGCATCGACTCACTGCGCACAGACGGTAGCGCACCTATATAGGAAATGTGACGTCACAGGTAGCTCTCTTCGGATTGGAAGACAGATTCCGCGAAGTGACTGAATTTTGTAACGCGTGTTGGGATTGGTGAACAATTTCAATCCGTTTCGATCCGCTCTTCCAGTATAAATAAACGCGGTTCACTTCATTCCCTTCACCTGTTCTCGTCACAAGATGTGGACAAACGTTGAATCCTCTACTCTCGTATCGTCGATGGTGTTCCGTACGGACTTACCCATGTATGTTAAATCAACATGGACCATCATCCGAATAACCGATGCGACTGTTTGGAAAAGAAGATGCTATGTGGAGAGACAGGGCTGTCTGAAGCGAGTCCTCATCTACGGTCCAGAGGTTAGACAAAGTTTGAGAAAGAGAAGATCAGTGAGATATCCTCTATGTTAACGAGCCGGTGTTAACATAAAAACCAAAGGCCCTTTTCAGGGCCACTTTCATATGCCTCAAAAAGATATTTATTCTTTCTTGCCTATATATGTGTTGTATATATCTCTGTCTCTCTATTGTATTTGTCCCTACCTAGAGTAGCTGCGCGTATTCAGGTCAGCCATTTGCCACATTGTTACAAGTGTCCAGTACTATGACGTCAACCCACTTGTTCCATTCCTATTGATCCATAATTAATCTTGGGGGCCACATCATCCCAGGCTGATTTTAATTCTTTGGCATGATGAGGGCCAAATCGTCTACATATACTGCTTATATCCCTAGAATGGAACAGCCTATGTTCAACTGAACAGGGCGTGTTCAAAATAAGTAAAGAATATCTGAGCCACATCAAATATTTCCGCATGAACGTAAAAGGGAAGGAACGTTTAGATAAATAAATGTGTAGAGCCTGCTGCTGTTTGTTTGTTTTTTGTTACTGTTTTTGCATAGTCTCTAAAACAGTCTTGCATATTCTTGATCTCGTTGTGTTTGAACTTGTAGTCGATTTGGAAGTTTTCCTTATTCCCCCATTTATCAATCCACTATCTATCCACAAAAGTAACACGTATATACATGGTAACCTTAGGGTACCAGCTCTGAAATAAAGAAAAATATTTAAAGAAAATGATATGGACTGTTTCACTACGAACTCAGCATTAAGAGGTCAGTGCTAGGACTGATCGGCTTGGTGATAGAATAATGTAACTGGGTGGGACATGAAGCTGTATGTCTGCGACATGATGTGGCAGTTCCAGACATTACTGAATCCTGCCACACTGCAAACGTCGTAGAGTTATGAATGAAATATTTTTAAAATTACGTTAAAAATCCAAATCACAAAGACACACATATGCATACATTATAATAGTTCTCTCAATTTTAGGAGAACAAGAATCACCTTTGTAGCCGTTAACTTGACTTTATCAAAATCCTACATTATTGTACGGTTCCGAACACTTTGGTGTTGAACGCACCTGCATGAGACGTGTGTCTAAAGTATTATAGTTCATTAGGAACTACTTTGTAAATAAATCATGTACACTAGTGTAGAAGATGAGTTAGATTTTGCTTGATTAGATTCATTTGTGAACTAAGCAAGCGGTTTCGTACATTTGAAAGTACAAATAATAAAGTTAACGATGTGGACGAGTTCAGTGAATCAGAAACGAAACTTTCAAACAGTATATGAATGAACGTGATATTCGCAATGTCAACAACAAACGTGAGAGACGTAGTAATTGAAAATACCGTTCTGATCATTGAAACTGTTATTTAGGAGAAATATTCATGTCTTTTGGCAAATAGAATGGTCCAGACTATGACCAGTGCGAAACTATAGCATAGAAAAGCATAGGGAGGCCAAGGGATATCACACATGTATCAGAGACGTACTATTTTACAATACTAGATTCGACAAAAATGCAACTGAAGGTTTTCGTAACAAACAAAGATTCTCAGAGCCAGTAAGCCAAGACGACGAAGAAGTATCATATCCACTTCCTAAATGGATTGTCAGACAACAGATGCTTTGCAATTTTCCCGTGTAACTTTTGTGATAAAATGTTAAGCAAGCGATAGAAGGCACACAATGCATGATACAAGTCATATCTGGAATCCCTCCAACAGCGATATGAAAGTTACAGAGTACAAACATATGTCTTCTTTTCGTGGTAATAAGAATGGTAATAAATATATTTACATTTTTACATCGTAAATTTCCTTAACATGTACTTTCTTAGTTCTGCAAATCCGAATGACATGTCCTGCAAAACCTTGTACACACCGACACTGGGAATTTCGATTACATTTCCAACTAAAATCACACCTTCCTTTTCGCACTGAATTGACATAATAATCCAGTCCATCATATCAGAAAAGCAGAATTGAGTTGTATCGACATAAAAACAAAATCCATCCATTCCAGACCAAATAAAAAGTCGGTAGAGCAAAACGACAATTCGTTTTGCAGATACTGTTGATCGCGCGACGAAGTTCAAATGTAGCTGGGCTGTGCTATGTGCGTTTTAATATTTATGTTGTGTATTGATGAATCTACGGTTGTGTATTTAGTTTTTAATGCAGCAAAAATTCAATTACTTTGTTTCTTATAGAGTAGTTTTTATAATTAAGCCCTAGGTAGAAAAAGAAAATGAGTATTGGTTACTGCATTTGTATGGGAAATAAGAACTCGTTTTCTATGATTAATACTTCACTCCCAATTTTGATCATATTGTCCAACACAAATGCATTAACCTATAAATAGTTTAGTACATTTTGCAAAAAGGTTTTTTTTTTTTTTTTTTTTTTTTTTGATGATCTGTCGAGAACTCATATTAAACTATTTGGCAATCTATGTCTGTTTTGAGCCTCATGTTGATCTGTATAAAAATTAGGAATAATATAGAAGTCCTACAAGACACTCATCTGGCAACCAATATGCTGGTCATTCACCGACAAATGTCAAGACAACAAGATTAGATATCACATTGAAGAGGTCAAGAAAATATAGAATTCTGGGATCCATTAAAGTACTATTTATTTTACTCTTAATATTCAAGAGTTATAATTGTATTTTATCTTTCTTTATTTCTGTCTTACTGAGAGATGTATATACCTAGCACTGAACTATAGATATTCTAACATATCCAAAAGTGACCTTTGACTCTTCGTTTACGTTCCTTAGTAAGACACAATTTGAACTAATATCATGCATTTTATTGCATGAATGACTTTATGAACTCATAATAGACGTTTATTTGTAATTGAATTTTCTACATTTTGACTTTCACATCTACATATATGAACTTAATAAATGTGGTTTGTCTTTTATATAAAAGTTGCACCTGTCGGGAAGTTCAAAGACATTGCTTACCTCCAGTGTTCTTGCATATGATACTTATTGACTGAATATTTATTTTCAAACTTTTGAAATAAGACGAATCTTTCAAAACCTTCGAGCATGGAAGTTAATTTTATTTGCATAATTCAAATTGCAGTTGTTGATCAAGATATAGACTTGAAAATTTAGGGAAAGCGTCTACATCGACGAGAATAGGAAGTACTGTACAATCTATAATGCAACATGCTGATGGTGCTATTAAAACTTATGGATATTTGTTTCGTTTTTAAAACTCGGTTATTTAACAAAAACATTTTATGTTTATTATTTGAAGAGACAAATGTTCACAAAATTATCCGTTCTAGTCTACCTAAAAATCTTATGGAACTATACCATTTGTGTATCAAGTCCCGAGACGGCGCTAAAAAAGTGGAAGCAGTTCATTTCGAGTAGTAATTTGTTTCTATTTTTAAGATTGAAATGCTCAAAAATAAATGCTGATGACTTAAGTGTATTGGAATATAAACATTACAGTTGTTTGTTTGATACTGTTCGTTTTCCTAACCATTATTTAATCTGACCGTAAAAGAGGGTTTATTCATTGAGGAAACACGTTCGAAAAATGTTAATGACAGGCTGGACACTTCATTAAAGATAGAAAGGATCAAAATTAACCATCAGAGTAAGCTTTCCTAACTCGTTGTTTGTGTTATGTGTTACGACTCTTGATCTTAAACTATGTAACAAAAAGACGCAAAACCAACAAATTTAGTAAAATAAAAAAAACAACTTTATTTATCTAAGGTAGAAAGTTAACATTTAAGAGACACCTACAATATTGAGAATTAAATCCCAAATATAATCCTAAATGTCATATCGCAAGTCCATAAATATAGACTGTTCTGAATGAAAGTCATATTGTCTTGAATATCCTGATATACCACAATTATATAATCCCTAATATATTTTGAATGAGTTCTAAATAGTTCCAAAGTAATGTTTTAGTCCACAACTTCCATTAGGGCTTTGAAATTCCAGTGACTAAGTTAAATATATAATTCCTCTCAAATTTAAACAACCGTAAATTATTCCATACGCTGGTCCTAAAACAGAATGAATAATTGTTTACCAAATCTATATTTCACTTGCTTGCGTCGCAATAGAATGTTCTTGTAAACGAATCATTTCCGTGGAAACTTCGTATAACCGTCGAACTCAAAACTGCAGTAAATATCTTGTTTACTACTTAAAATGCTGACAAAAGCCAGGTATGCAAAACTTTATCCACAATCCACAATCACGATCATGACAAGCTTGTGTATACAAAACTCAATCCATGACCTTCAGCTACAGACCAAAGTCAAACACACAGAATAAATTAAATATGCATAACGTATGTTCTACTCCATATTGATATTTAGCCGCTTGTAAATTAACTACTCAATTAAGGTTTTGTCTATATTACCCGGTAGGTGTAGCCAATGTGAAAAGTATAGTAATTGTAAGTAGTTTACATGATGCTTATCCTTGAAGAGTGTAAACGGACAAATGCGGTCAGAAAAAAAATTCTGTGGATATCAGACACGGTACGAAGTCCTTGAAACTTTCATTGTCTGACTTGAATTCGTGCCTTTATTTGCTACCGTATACTCTGCATAGCAGAACAATGCATCATTTCTGTAATATAAAACATATTTGTTAGGAAGGAGATTTCATGAAAGTCGATATAATGTAAGGTGATTTTTTTTCTAGACTATAATATATCAAAGTGCGGCAGGTACATAAATATTTGTTTTGCATCTGTGTTCTGTTTCGAAATAACTTCCAAAAACAAGAATGCAAATATGTTCGTACAATTTGTATCCTCAGGTGAGTTCAATATTTTGATGATGTCTGATAAAAGGGAAACCTAGTTCTTTCTTTAGTTTTGCTCTTTACACGATATTATGCATATATTTGGAGTCTGTCTCATGCACACAACTTTCTAGATAAGACAATGTAGGCATCTTAGTCACATACGTTGTTTGGAGGTGTATAGATGGCAGACAAATAAAACAGCCAAACCATGAGTTTGCTTGCTTTATTAAACTTTTGGAATTCGTATTATCGTTCCAATGGTTCTTTTCAATACTCACGTCTAGGTATTACAAATAGAAAAATAGTATTATTTATTTGATAGTTGTTACTGTTTGCGTAGAGGTTTTCGTTCCAATACAAGATCATTTGTATATCTGCCTCGTTCTTCATATTACATTCGTTGAAATTTAAGCAATTACTAGAGTTACAAACATCCATTTCTGATGAGATAATTCATACAGAAGTTAAACGTTTACCTAATCTTATAAGCTAATCCTGTACTTATAATTTTAATTTCCCCTTTTCTGTTAGCACATCGGCAGACATCATCAAAAAATCTGATTTTTAGCAGCGCGTGGCTTACATTCATTGTCATCCTCAATTGCCGCCAGAGCTACTAGCTCCATCACTGCTAGCTAAAATTCGACGAGCCACTTCGTTCATCGTTGATGTTGAGTTAAATATATCAGCAACTCTCTCCTAGATACGATATGATAGCCTGTACAGAAACGCGATAAGGGTATTGATCAGTATCACCATAGTGTAATTGTGTCACATTGATTATGCTTGTTTTCCAGGCATTTAGAACACTGCAGACCAATATCGTGTCCATTTTCAGTGAGATCTATTGCTCAGTACTTCATATGACTATGTCGTTGCACAACAGCTGACCAAAGCACAATCTTGAAGTAAAACTGCACTAAACTATGGGCGTAGAGTTGACCTGAAGACTCCCATGTTTTTTGTTTGCCTACATCAATGAGTGTTGGAGTTCCGTTGGACGGTGCGATCGTAATTTAGCTTCTAATCGGAGATTTAATCTAGATTAAAAATATTTGATCTTAAGTTACAGTTAGGTGATGGGAAGACGTTATTGTACCTATTTATGTTGAACTCACAAAGACAATACTTCACATTAAATACACTGGAAACCGATTGATACCCAAAGTAGTCACCATAATTTACTAATGGGTACAACTTTCAGAGGAATATCTCATGTGAATGTTTGCATTTGCAACCAATCACAGGGCAGAAGACTGCCAATTCATTGAAAATTGTACTTGTTAACTTTACTAAACACAAATTTCAATATCATGCAAACCTTCACTTCTTTTCCTATTAACCATTTCTCGTTACATGCCGTTCAGCATCACCTAAATATAATTCATTCATAGCATAATTAAATCAATCACAAATAATTATCCCGAAATTCGTCGTTTCCATTTATTGACAAAAAGCGAGCAGACAGTCCTCGCAGTTGCAATGCCGCGATATTCAGAACCATCTTTCTTCATCGCAGAGGGACGGACGGAAGTAAATAGGTTTACACTTTTCAAGCGGGACAATTGACCTCAATACAGAAAAATATATTATAATACTGAACAACTAGACACAAATGCTGCTCTTTAAAGATCTAGATGTACCCAAAGGATCTTCATAAGCGATCCAGATGTATCCCAATACTACCCAAATATACCGACGTTGGATACACTAATGTTTTTATGGGACTTCATTCTAAGCGATCCATAATTTCAAGGATAAAACTGACAAATAGATTAGTATGAAAGCTAGAGAGAACAAAGATCCCTTAGTGTCAAACAAATACTGAAAACAACACACTTTGTTCAAGTTCTGGAAATAATAAACATGCTGGGGAAAATCTTGTTAAAAAAAATCAATAATTCTTGGAAATAAAAAATTCCTACAGACATAAAGGTTTTGGGGGCTATAAATTATGGTACATTAATGCAGAATAAATATATTTGCGTCACAAACCAAATTTCTACTATATACCAAAAACACTCTCCAGATCGAATTGGGTGAGCAAGAAACTCGTGTTAGTAGCTCTTAGGTGCAACTGTGTGTACTTAAGTATCATGGGTGTTGTATTTGGGCTAATCGTTCCTCTGCCCTCACCCCCCTGTCTCTGTATGTCTGTCTGTCTGTCTGTCTGTTTCTGTATATATATATATATATATATATATATATATATATATATATATATATATATATACATGGTGTTCTCTTTGATGAACATTATGTGAAGGCAGATTGGGGTATACACTGCTAGAAGTTGGAGAAACGATCAACATAGATTAAATATTAAATGTACGAGTTTTACCAAGAAACAATGACATGTTTTCATATTTTGGCCATCCATTTTCATGCCTGCCTTACTGAATGTATTGGCTACACCTTTCAGATAGATATTGCATCTTATAAAGTGAAGCACAAAGGATATAGTTAAGTTTGGTATGTAGAAGATAACTGAGTGTGCATTTCTTTTTCAGATGCACATTGTACATTATAGTACAAATTACACGAACTTTAGTGAAGCTTTGGATAAACAAGATGGTCTTGCTGTGCTCGCATTTCTGTTCGAGGTATGGTTTCGTATGGCTGTACGTCATCATTCATTATTTTAACCTCTTTAATGGAATGCTTCTGATATATCTTTGTACTGACTTTTGCTGTATTTCTCGTAATTTTCATATTAGATGGCAACATAGCTTATATTGCAAAGCATTTAGCATCATGAAATATGTTGATTCTTTCTTCGTTCAGTGTTAGCTGTTTGTTTTCCCTATGTTATTTCCTAACAGTGAAATATCTTGTTTAATTTCTTGCAGCGCTTTCATCTCTTCCAACTGGCATTTTTTATTTTAATTCTCTCAGTCATAACTAAATATTGATTATCGTTTCCTTTAAAGTATAATCTGGACATCCGTCTCTATTATGTTAGTCAGTATGAATTCGCGCACTAAATAGGTTTACATAAACTAAATTCCACAGAGTAAAACAGTTCAAAAATGCTAGAATCAGTCCTAGGCAGAAAAGTTATTCCGTGCTGAGAAATCGATATGTGCTATGTCTGAATGCCAGCCCATATCAGATCAATAGCATTTCTTCAGTTCTTGTCCTTTCAGGTTGGAAATCACAATATTCACTTAGATGACCTCGTCAATCATTTATCTAAAGTACCCCATAAAGGTAAGTGTTCCGATTATTTAACAGGTATTTATGCTTTATTATGTACATCAAGTGGTGGAAAACTCTTCTCTCGCACAGTAGTGAAGGGATAATATACTTGTATACAATCGCTCACACACAATGAGGCTAAACACTTCATAGTGTTTGCTTACAAACTCACAACTGTCCATAACAATATGAGGCAGGTGATGAAATTTATTTCACGAAAACACACTACCACACAAAATCAGGGATTGGGTATGATAATTTATACCAATCGTGTTTGTTCATTCAAACCATACCATTATAAAGACAATTGCGGGTTGGGTATGTTTGTTTCCTTAAAATACAAAGTTTTGCATACAAGTCAGGGATATGGTAAGATATGCTAGGAATATAAAAGTACAATTACACAAGAAAAAACTGTAAGTTATGACACTCTTACATAAATACACAATTACACAACAAAGGCCGTTGGGAATGATATTTTGCATTTTAAAAGAATTATTTCTTCTTCAAAGACTCAGTGTCACATAAAATGGTGAATGTAGTTTATATTTGCATGAGAACGCATAATCACACATTCAAATGTGCGTATCATATGATCTTTTGTTTATGCAAGTATATTATTTCACATATAAATGAGATTACGTTATCATATGATTTTCCTACATACGCACTACGTGTAGGTTATGCCAACTATTTATCATATTGACCCCTGTAACTGCTGTTGTAATAGAAACACAAATTTATATTCGAAAGGAATAACAAGTTATGTACGGTTACTGCCATTTAGGACTGAGTAACCCCGGTTATATTTAAGAACTGGAAACTAAATTTGAATCTGTATGTGAAAATTATTGAAAAACGAAGGAGGCGATCTAAATCGTTACTACATACCATCTTTTGTCGCCTGTGTAATTTTTGTGAAAATATGTTTTTAGCAAAATTATAGGTAGACATTTATCTCTAGCTTGAATTCACCGTGTACAACAGTACGACATAAATGAAACTAGTTACGCCTCTAATGTAGCTATAAAGATTCTTTATGTGAACGATTAAGTGCGCCAAATACATTAACGTAGCATCTGTTGATACTAGTCGTTTTCTAATTCGAGCAACTGTTTTGTTCTTGCCTCAAGCACTGCAGAGAATTATTTTAAGTGGCTGCCTTATAAGGATACTGTACTAAAAACTGAATGTATGTGTTATCTTTTATGCCCATCATCAATTCGTCAATTAATGAATTAGAAGGCTTGATTCTAAGTTAGGACACTCAACTGTCAGGGGATCATTGCTCCCCAGCCCCCTTTCCGTTTTTGTTTTGAATAGGTTGATATTAGTTTCATAAGAACAAATGCATATCGTTCTGTGACTTAATATAAATTACGAAAACAAAACTCTCATAACTATCATGGAGAAATGAAAGATGACTTCTATAATAAAATTGCTATTTCTTTTACAGGTGACCACACAATGTTAGAAACGTTTTCCTTCCGCCACCTTCTACCCAGCACGCTGGACACATATTGCCGTTACTCTGGCAGCCTGACCACTCCACCTTGCTATGAGAGTGTCAACTGGTTCATATTCTATGAAACGATAGAAATTTCTGAAAAACAGGTAACTAACAAATAAGACTTAAAGAAATGTACAAGTATTATTTTTGTTTCAGTTCCTTTGTGTGTTCATTCTTAAAATTGTCATTACTAAATTTAACTAATGCTTCTGGTTAAAATGCACCCTATTAATTCTTGAGCTAAGACTCTTATAAGAAAACACCGAGGCAGCTGTCTATGGCTGATCTGGGCAGGTATATAATAAGCTACGCTTGAATATCGATTAGAATATAGTACCAATTGAGTTACTGCGGCTTCCGTTATGTATGCATGGATGGATGCATGCATGGTTTAATGTATGTATGTAATTACGTATGTACCATTATGTATGTATGTATGTATGTATGTATGTATGTATGTATGTATGTATGCATGTATTCATGTGTGTATTATGTATATATGTATGTTTATGTGAATGGACTGATGGCTGGAATCTTCGTAAGTAGTTCATGTATAAATTTTACCCATACAGTCGATCAATTATGGGAAGCGAAATCAATATGATCAATAGGAAGATTCAAAAGTTAGCGAAAATATAGAGTTTTATTTCCGTTGGACATTAAAAATGAGATTTTGATATGAATTTGTACTATATTCTTACACTAAGTTCGTTAAACTTTCGGATACCTTTCTTTCAGTTAAATGCATTCAGGCACATCCAACAGAATTTTGAGAACCAAACAACCATATATATATCCAATGACTTCCGTCCCACACAGCCTCTTAATCTAAGAATAGTTTCCTGCAGCAAAGATGTGCGAACTAGAGGAAATAAAAGAGCAAAGAAAGGGAGCCCGACAATGCATTTTGGTCAGGAACAGTTGACTCTAAAGCATCTGAAACATCCTTGACACTTGCTCAGTGGGTGCTGAATATAAATTTGTTTCTAGTGAATAGGAATCTCCAATAGATGATTACATTCTTCCTTTTGTAAATTGCAGATAAAATCGTCGTTATAGGGTATGCATTGTTCTTCAGCTATTCCTAAGCAGCTACTGTAACCTAAATGCATAGTTGCCAGATTATGACAAAGAATATGTGAGCCATTTTGTTCATTTAATTTCTCCATTTGAATTTGAATTAGATTGTTTTATATAGGAAACTGCAGAGTCCAAATTATTGTATTCCGCTGTATGAACATAAAATAAAGAGATGTTGTAAACACATGTTTTAATAAATGCTGATAAATTGGTTTAAATCTGTATAGTTTTCTATAATTAATACCTAAATGAAATATAATGTGGATAGATCCATTTTATAGAACATATTCTAATTTGAAGACCCATATTTTGTAACATATCTCTCTGAAACGCTATCTGATCTGTTGTTAAGAAAGTATATAGCTGTTTTTTTTAAAGGGGCTGCTGAGCAATTTGATTAATAGCTTTGTATTTAAGACAGGATATAGAGATGCACAGTAAGCTTCACTGCCTAAAACATGTAAATTCAAAGGTTTGCAATGTCATTTACCTGAATCCATTTTTCGTCTTGCATTTTTAATTGAGCAACGAGGTAATTCTAGAACAAAAACTTTGCTTTTCGTATATTTAAAGAAATTGCTTCAAAATTGAGGTGGTCTGGCCATCACAGCTTAAGAGAGCAGCTAGTTTGCAGGAACCATAGTGAAACTTTAACCAACTAATGATTTTGCTCTGGGGGCAGCGTTAAAAAGTACAACTTCATAAACTGAATTGAAGCTTGAATAATATCACCAAAATTTGTGTAGAGGGAAATTTCAATGGGAAATCGCTAACATTTCGGATTAAGTGCAACATTTCTCTTTAATGCGCAGAGGAAGTTATATGCTTTATATAACCAAGCAGTGACAAGGCTGTCAAATATATAGCTTGTTTCAGAAGTTTGCTACAATAAACAAAATGGATCGCTTCCCATTGCATGTAGTGCCTATGTGCTGTTCCTACTGATTTCAGTCAGAAGTGTTCCATGAAGCATATTTAATGTTTTTATGCAGCAGCCATTACTTAGTGACTCTACCCTTATTTTATTTTTGTCAATTCATTAGTACCTATTAATATCAGAAAATTAAACGCAAACTTTTCATGACACACCACATTTCCAAACAGTTTGAAGATCGGTTGTGGTCGATGCAAAATCCTTGGACAATGTTTATGGTGTGCAGTTTTGGGGTACTGGCCGTCCCCCCAATTATATAT
>JAECUM010056063.1:0-22709 GCA_016617855.1 Megalonaias nervosa | reverse complement strand
ATATATATATATATATATATATATATATATATATAGTTTACACTGTGTAATAGGGGACCATTATGACTAATAAAAGTGTTTTTTTCATAGATGATTTATCCATGTCGTTGATGTAGTAAACAATTTATACTGATATAATTACTGTCAGAAATAATTCTAATCAAAGTTTCAGAAACCATAATACATTGTATAAAATCATTCTTTCATGAAGAAAGTAAATGATAAATGTAATGAAAGTGTAAACAGACATGTATATGCATGAGCTGCTGAATCATAAAGATAATTTTTATGTGAATACGTCAGTGTTGTATAACACAAATGTAAGATTGAGCAAGGGACAGCTCAGTTAGTATTTATGACTTTAACTGGAAACATCTTGAACAATGTAATAACAAATAAAGAAAACAAACATCAAAATACTTACTCAAAATGTTTTTGCCGAAAATGTTTTTGGTCGGTCATTCCTTTCTATCTCACCTCCACCAAAGGACTACAGACTTTTAATCAATGACTCCAAATCTGCCATGAGTTACATTTGATCCCTTTATTACGTAAAACACCTCAAAAAAACATCCTGTATTTGACATAAACAGATTACAACAATACGATAATCAGGAACGGCCTTAGCAAACGCGGAGCCTGATTTGGATCATTTTGACGGGGCCCCATGAATTTACGCGGGGTGCCCCTTGTGAGAACGGCATTTGGAAATAAACTTTAAAACAAGTTTTATATGATACTGAACTTAAAATTTTCTTCCATCGCTTTAAAATTATTTTCTCTCTATAGATATATTTTTTTAAAAATTACTAACGCCTTAGGCCTGATTGGGCCACGTCGGTCCAATCGGCCTAAGACCGGCCCTGACGGTAATCATGTGTGCACACATGCTAGCCTAAATATCAATACTCAACCATGCATCACTGCACCGGTTGCAACCACCTAATGAATAACATGCATGTCAAAGCTGAGCGAGTACTAATCATAAGTGACCCAGGTAATCCGTTCCCTATTGATAGGTCACAAGCTTCGCGTTGTACACATTGTATACAACTTTTCGATAGACGTATGGTAAGTAGATGACCTTCAAAAGGGACAGGGATATAAATGGGGATACATATTAAAAATTTACTAGTCTTTCAACAGCTTGTAAATTAAATGCTGCATGTCATCAGCGCGATGGAAGTTTTATCATGCAAATTAGATTTTCTTTCCGACTAGCCCGATTGACACTTCATTTGGAATACAGGAGGGGCCCGAGCTGAAATTCAAGGCGCCCTGGGCGTCGTCCTATCGGATCTTTATAGCATTGACCGCTATTGTTAACATGGCTTCACAGCATCAAGTGATAAGAACTTTATAACTTAGCTAATTTTCTCAGGCGGACCACCAAATAAACGTTGTAACAAAGGAAAGTTAAAAACAAAACCTTTGGAATACATAGTTAGGAATTAGGCCGGGGAATATTAAAATTAATAATTTATAACAAGGAAACGTTGTATCCAAGAACGTAATAAATAATATTTACTATATATATTATTGTCTTTGATAAATAAACCTAGAGGTATGGAAAGGATTTTGGTTAGTTTCACCTTAGATATGAAGTGTAGTTTTGTCAGAATTGTTTTCAGAAATGTGTACAAGTTTTTCTATTAATTTTTTTTAAAGCAAAATGTCAGTTAGGGCTCATTCCTGCTTCTTCAAATTACCTATCAATTAATCGGTATTAACAATTCCATATGTTCAACCCAGGAAATAATGGATATCTGCGTACGGTCTTTAGGATATGTTAAAATCATATGGCAGGATTTGGCAATAAGTTTGGTAAATAAACTTGCCAAAGATGTTACCTCTTTTCCTGGTTAAAAGAATATAAAAAATGAAACAAATGATTAACGCTGGTAAGAAGGCTTTTTTGCAAGTATAGCTGTTGAACGATAGCTGATTATGCACAATACTCATACAGCTGCCCAAAGGTTTAAAAAAACCGTAAAGAAAACTCAGGACTTTGATAACTGTGTACATAAAGAAAAAAATCTACCTGTTATAGTTGTACATTCCAGTTTGAAGTCAAACTTTATCGGTACAATGGAGAAATGCTCGCAAACATTATGTTCAGTGCAATAATTTCCCTCTTTGTTACTGTGAATATATTTTATAACAAATATTTATTACAACACTTTTGTTGTTTATTCTTATAAATCATGCTAAAACTGTTTGTCACAATATCTGGACCTGAAGTTCTAGTAGGAATGTGAATGTAACGGTCCCTTGGATAGAACAGTAAAGAATTAAAAAAGAAACGTCTTCATGTCCCATTCTTACAGTATGACGCCAATCTGAATTTGTTTTCCGTCATTTAGTGTTTAAAATGGGCCTATTCCCATTTGTATATGATAGATTTAATGTTCCTTATATTAAGTTTCGTTTTTGAAAAGAAAACACTCTGATTTCTCGTTGCAGCTGAAGGGACAACACCTGAATATGTGAATTATACTGGTATGCTATTGTTAATTCTCTTACAAATAAAATTGTTTAAATGCCATTTACGATACATTGATATTATTCATAAAACGTGAAAAAATTGATGGCAAATTTAATTTGCAAACAGCTGACAAGTAAAGCATCAATCGATGATCTCTCGATGTCACTATATATATATATATATATATATATATATATATATATATATATATATATATATATATATATATATATATATATATATATATATATATATATATATATATATATATATATATATATATATATATGGGGGTGGGGGTGGAGGGGGTGTGATTGAGTGAGTAATGAGCAAAATGAATGAATTATTTTAATTTTTAAACAATTGGCAGTAAACAACTGAGGTTTTTATTTAGGTGTGGTAGCCTCATGTTTTCCATGTTCTAAGGTGGCTTATCCAGTACGATTCATTTTCTTTCCTAAATATGGAGGAAATTCAATTACAGTTATTAGCAGTTGCATCTAACATTATATTACTGAATGTGTGGCCAGGGAAAGAAGAGTGATTTGCAACTGGCCTTCTGTCCAGCTTCGTTGTCATTTAATCAGATCTGTGAAGACTTTGGTCAATATTTTCAGTTTTGCTGCGATACTGAGAGCAAATTATCTCTGCTTTTTCACGCTTGCTCGTTACTGTGCTAGAGAATGTGTTTGGTCTCTATCAAGTGTTGACATGTATTGCACCCTTCATCATATATAGTCTTATCTATTCATTGACGATAGCTTAACACAGACCTTCATGTCTTTGAGATTGCTGGTTCTGCCGTAGACTACTGCTGCTTTATTCGGGAGAATTAACTTTAATCTGCCACAAGATTCCACGGTGAACTAGTGTTTCAGGATGATCAGACCAACGTCGGGATGGTTTGAATAGTTGGTCAAGAGGATAAATGATATCAGAGCAATCCTTTTCTTTTGTTTTTTTATTTTTCTTTTTGGTTAATGTGCTTTGTTTCTTTAGCTATTTGTGGTGCCTCCGCTATCGTGTGTTTCTCGTAGCTTTAATTCGTCCGTTTAGACAACTCATCAGACCTTCTTTTGGGATATTTCATAATCGGAGAAAATTCTGCGTATTCTCAATGCCTGGCTTTACGAGATTGTCTAATGCAATCCTCGTATGACAGCTGCTTGGGAGAATATACTGGTGTTTATCAGTTGGATTTCGATGTTTGTGTCGAGTTTGTTTTCTAGTTGTCTTATCCAGAAAAACGTGGTTTGAGTTGCAGACTTCTGATGTGAATTTTACTGAAGGATGCAGTGTGTTGATTTTTTTATATGAAATTATTCATATTTTCTATTCCACGTTTCTACTTCCAAATTAGAGAAAGGAAGCTCCAATGTCTCAACATGCAACCAATAAACTGTCTTTTATATTTATTTTATGTCTTGCCTGTTTTATGTTTGCCTTCGACAACGACTCAGTGACTAAATTTTTCAGACAGATGCTACAAAAACGGAAGCGACATTGATTTGATAAAAGTGCATCTTGTGGAACGTTTCATCGTCGGAGGCATAAAGCGTGAATGAGAAAGTGACTAATAATATTTAATATAAAACCTTTAATATTTTATTTCAGCCGGGTCTCAGAATGAAGGGAGTTTTCAGGATCCCGAAAGACAAACAGATAAAAGTACGGGTAAGTGGATGACATATATACATACATCAAATTATATCAAATTGTTCCAAGATGCAGTAAGTAGAGTATCCCCTTTCCATTTGTTGCATGATGTTATTGTAAGGAACAGATTTTATTTTATTGTTGTTTTAAAAGCTTCTAGTAGGTTAGAAGATGATTGTGATTATGGTACAATACGAAATTATGACATCTTGCATTGGCAATAAAAGACAACTGAGAGCATCTTTCGATTCTTTATGAAGAGATTTTAGTGGTAAATATTCAAATGATGCAGTTCAGTAGACTTGGGAATTATAAAGTAATCTTATAATTGGTTTGTTGATTAGAGCTCTGTACATTAAAGTATCCAAACCCAAACAAACCTGCCGACACACTAATAAATCAGTCAATCAGTTCAGTAAAATCAGAAGAATATTTAACAATGAGCAAGAAGTATAAGCAAAATGTTTCTATTTATTTCTGTTGGACCTACTTTAATACTTACTCTCTTCACGATATTAAAGGAAATTATTATGTTTATGCTAAATTAAGCACCACAAACGCCGTCTATTTCGCTCTTAGTCGTTTTCGTGGCATTCTTCATAGAAAAAAAATCAGTGGTTCTAGTTTTATAGTTGCTTATGTACCTCAATTTTCCCCATTTGTTCTTCCTTGTCTAAGGGAATCTAGAAAAGTGTCTCTTATAATGTTATCCTTACCTTTTTTCTCAAAACATGGTCATGATAACCATTGTCTTTCTTTGCCATCGTATACTTAACATGTTAAAATAGGTATACATTTTTGAGGATATTTTGGATTCATGCTGGCCTAATGTTTGAAACGTTAAGTATAAGCCTTTTCGTTTTATTCTGAATTGTTTTCTAAATTAATCTTTTGAAGGAGATGACTATCAGTGCCATGTATTCCATGCTATTTGGTCGAATTTCCAGTACTCCAAAAGTTAATATCCAGTGGGATTTTTATCTGAACGGATGAACAGATGTAATAGCAAGTGTCCTTTTTCAGAATGTTAGGTATTCTTAGGAATCTATATGGCTGTTTGTTTGGGCTTTTTTCTTCTAAAGTGTCCATCTTCTTCATGACTCCTTCAAAAGTTACAAGAATGTTTGGGCTCTTTTTTTCTAAAGTGTCCATCTTCTTCATGACTCCTTCAAAAGTTACAGAGAATAGATTTCACCGCGACGAAACTCAGATAGGTTCTTAACCAACAAAACAATTGTGTTCCAGAAGATGGTGCAGAATATCGATTGTCTACGGCATACGTGAATCTGAAATTTCTGAGAGAACAGGGACACATACCAAAACAAAAGAAATCAGGTAAAGATCCTTCACAAGTTGTGTGCAACAACTTTATGATAGCGAACTAGTTGGAATTCAATATTTTATCTTCATCTGAAAAATTGTTAGATATATAAAAGCTGTCTTTACCTTTTTAAGATATTATATTTATCTGGGTTGACTTGTTATATTGAGCAGAATCCCTTAGTAAACAATAGCTCCACGTATGACATGTTTCTTCGGTTCTATGCCTATGTAAAAACCCTTATTCTACGTATTTATAACCCATTACCCTCAGTTTTATACTCATTAATGGTGCACTTTGGTGCGGCTCTCTCAATTTATCTATTATTTACGCTCCACTTTGTGTCCATGGTAACATAAAAATTGAATGCTGACAATTTTAAGTAACATACACCTCTGCGCAACTTGCTTAAGATGTGTGTGCCAAGCTGGAGAGGCATGCTCCGGAAACAAGATGTGTATGGACATAGAGACCCACAGCTAGATGATCATAACAAAAAATATATCCCCAATATGATATATCGTAAGAATTAAAAAAACAAGAAGACAAAGCCGTCTACATCTCAGATCTCAGACTCGACCTAAATGTCAGCTTGGAGACAGAATGGTTTCCAGAAGAGTCTATATGAATGAAGTACATATATGCAATGAAATGAAATCTTGAACTGTGCTTGGATGATAAACAGACAAACTGACAAAAACGTTTAAAAATATTGAAACTGAAGTATTGTGAATAGTAAAAGGAAAATCTCATTATTGATTTAATATGTGTACTAATTTCATTAAGATATTATAAACTGTTCTGTTGTTTTGCCGCGAAAATAAATGCATGTATAACGAATTGATGGATGAAAAAACGGACAAAAACATAAAATACTGAAACTGAAGAATTTTGAATAGGAAAAGGCACATCTGAATCACTAATATGTGCGCTAAAATTCATCGAGATTTCATGGAGGGTTTTGTAACTAATCTCCTGATCGGAAAATGTGAATAATGGGAATTTACATGAATGACAAATAGACGAAAACAGTAAATATATATTGAAACTAAAAGATTGTGAATAACTGTTATGTACATTTAATTTATGTGTGTTTGATCTTTGTCCATGATTGAGGTTAGAGTTCTGTTCTACCTGACTATTGTTATTTTTAAGATGTTTATTTGGATTTGAGTTCAGGACCTAGCCTTGATTATGACCTTAGAATGTTCTAAACGTGAACTTGTTGACAATATTTTATGGAATTGTCCATTGAAAATAACCTACATCAAGGGCATTTTGTTCTGTCATGGGTGTAATGACACTCTGTATAAAAAGAACTAAAGGGACATGTTAAACATGTATTTATTTTTTCAAGTATCAGTCTGTGTCGTCACTTTTAGTTAAGTTCATTTATAATTTGAACGAATTATTTATTTAAATTATTCATTGGAATTACAGAGTGCTCATTTACATTTTGGTCTAAAACACTACCTTGGGATTATTGAGGACTCGTTATGCAAAAACATTCTGGATCATATCATTGTGGTTCATCAAGCCTATTGGTACATTTACCCATTCAAGACTTTTGCTACATCAGCACATTCAATACTATTGGAATTTATTCAGAACATAACTTTCACAGATATATGTTGAATAGTTTGAGAGTTTTGTGCTGGAAGCGAAATTGTCGAAAAGGATCGATGGACAGAATAACCAACAAAATGTTTTTAAAATTATTAAAATTAAAGAATAATGAATGACAAAAGGAACACATGGGTCCTTGATTACTAACAAGTTTTATATCGATACCTTTAATTATTTGAAACTTATGGTCCGAAAACAAAAGCGGGGACAATGTGTGGCTGGGTGGACAGAGAAACGTACACACACACACACCAACACACATCGAGATGATAAAATCTCAGTATCAAAGAAAATATGTTAATATATTTCATCGTTCCCAGTTTCAATATTAAGTCACCATCTACGTCAAATTAAAAAAGCTTCATAAAACTTGAATTTTACATAGGACACCTCGATAACCATAGTCCATTATATATATATATATATATATATATATATATATATATATATATATATATATATATATATATATATATATAACGTAGGCCGTCCCGAATGTGAAGCAGCATTGGCATCCCTTCGACGACATTATCGGGAACTGAAAAGAAGAGTCTGCATTCAGAGTGTCTGCGATCATTTTATTCAAGATGGTGTTTTATTAGAATTTGATTTGGAGAATATAATGCGAGGCTCATATCCAAGACACGCACGTGTTGACATACTTCTCCAAATAATGCTCCGAAAAAAGAATCAGAAAGACTTTAAAGCTTTTAATCGTGCACTCCGCAAAACAGGCTGTGAAGATTTGGCAGATAAACTTGAGACCACTGAAGGAGTAGTGCCAGGTAACATCTTCTCTCCATTCCTCTCCTAACCATCTCTATATGCATTTTATATGAAATTATTTACTCGCGCACATGTGTGTGTGTGGGAGGGGGTGTATATGTGTGTGTGTGTGTGTGTGTGTGTGTGTGAGAGAGAGAGAGAGAGAGAGAGAGAGAGAGAGAGAGAGAATAAATAAATCCGGTGATTGATTGTATTAATTATACTTCTCCTCAATACGATTTGTACAAAACACGCCAACAAATGTTATGAGTATCGCCATGACATCTTCATGAACATTCAATGTCAGAAAGAACATAGGTTCTGCCTCATAATGGACATTTGTAGATTTACATTCCAGACAAGCCATATATGCGTCAATGGAACTCAAAAGAAGTTTTGAACGCTTGGCCAGGAATAGAAGAATATTTGATGGATGAGCTCCAGCCTGAGTATATATTAGATTTCTTTATGCAAGAAAATATATTCTCTGTAGACGAGTATGAAGCAGTATTTTGGTCTTTGGGAAAAAGGGTGGAGATGACGAGGACGCTGTTGGAAATAATGAAGAAAAACCTACCAGAGGCATTATTTGTTCTGCTCTATGCCCTCGAAGAAGTCAACAAGGATAATAAAAACATGGTCGAGGAATTGGAGAAACTATTTGCAGAAGGAAAAGAGGGACAAGAGACACTTGAAAACTGTCGTATGTTCTTTATTACAATAGAATCAATCTGCAGTTTTATAATTATTTATATAGCATATATCTCCTTTGAAGTGTTTTTTATTCCCTACAAGAATGTTTTACCAATTATAAAATGAAGCAGGACAGAATTAATGCTATTACGTTTGAAACAAATAATGATGATCTGCCATCTAGTGAAATGTGTCATCGCTCAAAAGATATACCAGGAAGTGTTTGTACAGATTTCTTTTCGCGTAAAGAATGGATATATATATATATATATATATATATATATATATATATATATATATATATATATATATATATATATATGATTTAAAAGAATGATATAACAATAATATTTACATAGTGCTGATTAAAGATTAAGTTCAAGAACTGGAAATATAAAACACTAAAACTTTAGGAAGATAAAATCTCCCAAGAAAACACAAAAATGAAGTATTGTGATATGAAAGAAAGGAAAAGGTTTAAAAGTCGGTAAAAGATATATAACGTAAGATATGACGGTAAAACTACAAAATCCATGCATGATAAGTAGAGGATAGCTATACCACTAATTCACATAGTGTGTTGTCTTAGACGTCACACATATGAAAGCACATACTCGTCTACTGCTTCACTGCCACAAGCATACTTTATTCTAAAGACACAGGCAACAGGTTTTTAATGCGCTGTTACGTGTAGGTTCGTACAAAAGTAACAAAAGAAAAGAGTGAAGCCAACAGGCTCTGTAAATTTTAACAAAATAATTTATTCCCTAGAAAACAAAGTAAAAATATGAAATAGGACTTACGGTTTGTGAATATAATCCAAAAATTAATCCTAATTTGAAAAATATAAGTCCTATCACTAAACAGTTCTAATTGAATCCAGGTTCGAATCTCGATGAAGTTCAAATATGGTAGGCGACGACGTCAGATGAGGTCGTTATACTGATGGCAACAGTTCCTCGTTGAATCACAATGTATAATGTTCCCGTTTAGAATTCCAGAATAAATTTCCACTAAATGTCTTTGTCCCAGAATTTTTATAAAAAAGAGCACTTGTGTAGTTTTCTAGACAATATGAATTATTAAATCCCAAAAAGTAGATGAACTTCAAAAACAAACTGGCATCAACAATAAAAACACATTGAGCTCTAAGGTGTAGGAATACGACTGGCCAAACTTCACTGAGATATCAGTATTAAACCCAACTAAACGTCATTTCGACACTCATAATGGGTCGCATGATCACTTAATCATCAAACCGCGCAGTAAGAAAAATGCCATTTAGCACGTATGCAAAAATAGCCCTATCTAAGAATCAGATTCTCCCGCTGGAAATAAAAAATGAAAGGCTGTTTACAACTTAGCTAACACGTGACCCAAACAGGACCTTGGTAATAGTCAATCATTTTCATTCAATGTTTACAAAATCGGAAGCAAGGTTAAGAACTAGGTTAGCTAAAAATTAAAATGAAGCAAACCTTTGCGTCAAAACAAAAGACTGAATTTACTGGGAAAAATATCAAATCCAGTAAAAATTATCATTACAATAAAATGTAATGAAACAAAAATTTTAAAAAAAAGAATTTAAAGCTAACACACAAGCAATTTAATTACATATTCGTAACTGCGTTTTATAGGACCTTCCTCCTGGGGCTAACTTTGTTCATGCATGTAAACTGTTTGTACATTTCTGGTTAGGTGTTTACGTTTAACTGGGCTTTTTAGGTCCTGTATGCATACTGTTATTCCTGGAATTGTACCTGGTGAGAGTATGCATATTGATTAATACCAAACCCTGGTCACAAAACTAGTTTACTGTAACCATTAGTTCACGCTTCACGGACTTTGGTTACATATTGTGTTTAAACTGTACATGATTGAATCATTAAATTAGATGATATTTATGTATTAGTACCACATCAATATATAAGGTCGCTGTGCCCTACATTTCACATTTAATTTAATTAGATTAGATTAGATTCTTGCGTTTAGCTCATGACCACAAAACAGTTTTTACTTGCTATGCACATACCATCTTGTCTAGAATCACGAAATTTGATAAGGTGATGCAACCTGATGCGCATTCATTCATTTCAGAATTAGGTCAGTATAGCCCAGAATTTACGTTTCAGTGGGTTTAATGTTCTGAAGTTTGTTGTAGGGTCTCCACTGCACATATTGTTCCAAGAATAATGAATATGCAGATTTATAATAAATTTGAAATTAGTATAAGGAATCTCCTATTCGCAAACTGATGACTGCAGGGCAGCTATGGCTGCTTTATCTGCCCTTTAATTGCCCTTTATGCTAATGTGGCTAGGCGCTCGACAATGCCGATTACTTTTCCCAGATTCAATGAGAATATGTTTCTGTAATATCTGGATTTTCAGATTCGCCAAGGCTTTCAATGTGGAAATTGGATCCAAAAAGACGATGTAATTTGCTTCTTAAGAGGTTTCACCGAGTTACAAGCTTTGGGCATGGCTGTACTTTCTGCAGTAAAACCTGAGCCGTTATTAGGTAACCGTTTCGAGATGGTTCCACGGAGTGTTGCAATGGAAGCTACAAAATTGCCTCCAATTTTAGAGACCCTCTGTATACAGGGACGCAGGTCTGCAGTAAGAGGCTCTGAGTTTAATGAATTCGCTCTGAAAAAGGAGAGGATTTCTTGAGTACATTTTGAATTCACGAAACATTTTGTGGGAGATTTTGATAATCACTTTTGTAATTTGGGATAAGATATTTGTGCAACATTTTCAACACTGATTTGTGCTGTTCCTAAGTAAGGACGAATACCAAAAAGAGAATGAAGTTTGGCTTCCGAATGTGCGTGGGTTATTAATTTTGTCTGAACGCTACATCATATGCTGGGTTAGATGATTAGAAAATAGTTTGGTAGCATATTGAAGAGCTAATGTCGTTCCTCTCAGATGCAGTAATGGTTCATTTGCATCAACATATAAGCTTTCACACAGGGAAGTTCTAAATGCATCCATATAAAGTTTTTAAGTCCAAGACCAGAAGCAATATCTTCGTCTCTCCAACCCATTTTGTATTGTCCACGACTCGCATTAAATACCTGGCTTTTTACATTTATGCATGATGTACCTAATATCTGGAAGAAAAGTCAGTTTACGGTAAAAATTAAGCAGTAAAACGTTGCTCTCCTCCACAGCAGAAATAAGACAACCGACAAGATAAAGATTTGGGTCATCATGATTACGGTGTAATTTGCAGAAATGCATACATATAGTTTTTTTATTTCGAACATCTGAACTCGTTTTATTCTGCCCATTCTGAACTTTGTTTCTGTTGCTGACGTTCAGTAGTATAAATGGTCAAAAAGTTGTCAACATGTAACGAGTAGTAGGTTCCTGGATTAAGTCATTTCACTATGCAATTGATTTCGATATTCAACAGAGTGGCTGACAATTTGCTGCGGTGAGGTAAATCCACCTCCTGTGTATAGTTTTCAGAAAGGTTATTGCCTACGTTAACTCTGATGTTTCTGTTTTAAGCAATTGTTGAATAACGTTAGTTAGGCGACCCCTTATACCTAGGTTGAATAATTCATTATGCCTTACGCACATATGATGTTATAAGCTTTCTCCAAGTCGAATAAAAAGACAACTAGATGTTCTTTCTCTATGAACGCTTCTCTAATAAATGCTTCAAGTCTAAAAAGATGGTCTATTGTACTTCCCTTGCATCTGAAAGTACATTGAACGTCTGATAGTATTTCTTTATATTCGAGGTACCAAAATAGTATCATTTATCGTCCGTTCCTTAATTTTGTAAATACAGTTTGTTGGAAGGAATGGTTTGGCTCTTTCCTGGTTTGGATACTGGCTGCTTCTCGCCAAAACTCCGGTAAGTCACCGGATTCCCGTGTTTTATTATAAATGTTTAGTGGTGTCATTTAGAGCTGTATCATTCAAATGTTTCAGAAATTTATACTGGATATGAACAGTTCCTGATGAAGTATCATGGATTCGATTATGAATCTTGTATTGCTCTGTGAGAGAAAGGTTCATTGCAATTTTAAGCATTAGTTGAATTTAGTTGAACCTTTTCTTTAAGGTTATTGACATCTTGGTTTCAGAATAATTTGCTACTCATGAGATCTACGAGAATGTTTCGGCCAGTGCATTTGAGATTTCTTGTACAGATGTGACCATTGTATCAGATTTGTTTAAATGTTTGATACGGTTGTTCTCATTTTTGCCCATGTTTAGTCTTACCGTATGCCATACAGATTTAATAGTGAAACGAGAGTTCAACCTACAGGAAAGGGATCTCAACGTTTACCTCAAGCTCTCTCAAATGGTACGACGAAAGAAAGATTTCAAATTGCATACTAAAACAAGCAATAACAAAAACATTCATGTTTGGCTTAATGCGTCGAATCAGCGGTTTAAAATGAAATGTGCATGAACAAAGTCAGAAGGAATGTTCTGCAACGAGAAGAGATAAACACTATCTTAACTAGGAAGAAAGCACGAATTACCACCACGTTAAATTATGTACGTAGAATCTACTGACAGTTAAAATCACATAAAATAACTTTGTATTACTATCATCAAATTCAAAGTGTGGTTTAACTGAGAAGAGTACCCTACAATTGCAGATAGTTTACGGTATGTATACTCCATTCTAGGTAAGAAACCGTCAAACACTGATATTCATCTGGTTGCTGTTGATGAAGCTTCTTTTTCTGTCACAGGTATGTATGTATGTATGTATGTATGTATGTGTGTGTATGTATGTATGTATGTATGTATGTATGTATGTATGTATGTATGTATGTATGTATGAATGTATGTGTGTATGTATGCATGTATGTATATGTGTGTGTGTGTGTATGTATGCATGTATGTATGTAGGTATGTATGTATGTATGTATGTGTGTATGCATGTATGTATGTACGTACGTCCGTATGTGTGTGTATGTATGTATGTATGTGTGTGTATGTATGTATGTATGTATGTATGTATGTATGACTGTATGTATGTATGTATGTATGTATGTATGTATGTATGTATGTATGTAAGTATGTGTATGTATGTACGTATGTAGGTAGGTAGGTAGATAGGTAGGTAGGTAGGTAGGTATGTTCTAGAGAGAAGGCAAGAGAGCGGACTATGTTACGAACAGACAATTTGCTTAGAATCGGTTAACTGTGGGTGCCTTAGCGCTAAAGGCCGATCTTTCATTGCTTTATAATGAGTTACTAAAGAGTGTTTGTATATAGCACAGAGTAAAACATCAGTGTGACTGTACAAATCATTTTGAGGCACTAAATGAAGGTTATAGTCAATGTGTGCTCTTGATTTTAACACTTTAATGAGAAATGTTATATACATTTCTGAAAATATAAATAGTGCAAATTGTGATTAAATAAGCGGTTTCTTTTCATAGAGTTATGTTTATCGTATTCAATTGTTGGGGGTTTTTTTTCTCAGATCTCGTGTATACAGACCTCTTTTTCAGATAATCATGATTTGCTCTTCCGACAAACACAAGTTGTTGTTGTTTGTTGTTGTTGTTGTTGTTGTTGGGTTTAACGCCATTTTTAGCACAGGATAGGCTATACATGGCGGCCAGTATTAATGGTGGAGGAAGAACCCGAGAAGACCCCGGACAGAACCACCGACCCACGAGAAGCTACTGGCAAGCTTTCTCACATACCAACATTGGCCGAATCCGAGATTCGAACCCACGCAGACAGAGGTGAGACGGCAGTGATCCGTAACGGTGAGCGCTTTAGACCACTAGGCCACTCGGGGCCCCCTACAAACACAAGTAAAGGTTATTTAATAAGGAGATCATTTCATTAGTCGACTGAGTGTATATAATAGAAAAGTGATCTTGTGATTGTATGTAAGATTAAAATTGTTGAAACAAATGTATACATAAATTTATTTTTAAAAATGTGACACCAAACATAGGATGAAAAATTCATATTGTTCTATTTGTCATGATCACAGAATAAAAACAATACAAATATGAAAGTGTTTTACATACAATCATTCGGAAAGTACAAGCAATAATCTTTTCTGAATGCAGTTCCATTGTCACCAACACCTGTCAGTACCGTGAGGTTGACTGTGGAGAAAGAAGGCATTGTGATGGAAAATGTAGAAATTGAAATCAACAACTATGTGAACAATACCAATAGTGCATGCTTGCTCCAAGTTTTCTTACCACCAACTGGCTGTGAAATAATGAAGTCCGAACGTGGTTGTGTCACTATCTATCTTCGGCCGCATAGCAAATATGCATTTGACAAATTATCAATGTTCTGCCATGGTGGGGGATTGAAAGATTTTGTGTTAAACTTAATGCGTGAGACGGACATTTTCTCATCTCTTCCTGACGGTGAATTATGCGTTAATATCCAAGTGCAATACCAAGTGGGAGAATTGGAAGCCGAAGGTACAGTTATTAATGAAAACGTATAGACTTAGCAAAACATATTCATTGAAAGGTTAACCATTTTATACTGCAAGAAATTACAAGAATTACATTCATGTACAAAGACTACATCCTTTATAATCTGTTATTAACATGCATTTAAAAGTATATTTTATCTGTTCCTGTCATCACCGTCTTGATTTCTTAGATGCTTGTCATGCAGTGAGTGTTAATCAAGTTTCGATCATAATTTAGAATAAAGATTGTCAGAAATATATTCTGTGTTTGTATATAAACTAATCTAAAGAATGGTTTTAACAGATGTGAAAATGTTTTTGTTTGTATAGGATCTGTGAAATATTTCTGCTTTTTTGTAAAGGGGTGAGGACCATCGGTCAATTGCCTAAATATTGCCCAGGCCAGTTATTTTCTCCATTAAAATTTCCATTTCCTAAATATCGTTCGGTCAAGTAAAACATTTTGCTAATTGTATGCTTGAACGACACGTTGATAACGTCTTTTAAATGCAGATGCCGAAGAGATCAAGACAGACTTGATAAAATCGATCAAAGACAACTGGTCTTTTCTTTGTGAGGAGCTGGATGTACAAGCCTTGATTAGTAGCTCATTAAATGAGACAGTACTCACCGATGAAGAAACCGCTGAACTCCAGGGACATACAGCGACGAATAGGCACGAGGATGCAGACTACTTCTTGAAATGTTTACTGAAAAAAGGACCAGCTGGAATAAACTTCCTGATGGATGCCCTAAAAGAGAACAAAAATATGAAAATAATCAATCGGCTCCAAAAGTCTGATCCAATATATAGTGAGTACATAGTACAACATGGTACAAAGTATTTCACGCTAAGCATATCTGAAGATTCAGCTTTTATTATATAATTCGTAATGTGATATTGAATTATAGCTGTTTGTCAACTAGTTTTGGATTAAAATAAAATATTTACATAGGATACCTCTCGATTCCTGTCGTAGTGTCTGTCTTAAACTACCCAGTAAGGATTTCATTATATTACTGTGAAAAATACTACATCTACCGTTTTTAATGTGAGTCATAGTACAGATTCTTTCATCAGATAATTACCATCGCAAAATAGACATTTAATGCAAAATTAACTCGCGATGTTAGCATCATAAACAAGGCCTTTCGTTGCATTTTAGCAAAGGTCAAATCTTTCCAGCGTATCCATTGATTTGCGGATTGAGTTGACTTAGGATGCTTTAAAAACGTATACAACGTTTCTTTCTCTTATTTAATTTCCAAATAGGACCAAAACAAATGAAATTATTAATACAACATAGCAATCTGATCCTTGTATAAGACATTTTCCCGACATATCTTTCATTAAACGCGTTGTAAATCAAGAGAAATTCTTATTACGTATTTCTCCCTAATGTTGATGCATTTAAAGATCTCTACAGTGGAAAGATGAAATGCCTCTGGGATACAGGAGGCTACGCAATCGCATTTATCTTCAATAGTCTATAGTTGAAATTATTATCTCAAAATCCCAGATAGTAAGTTTCTTATTGTCTTTTGCTTTCTAATGTGCATTTCAGGAAATCCAAAGGTAGTCAAAGAAAATTTGATTGTTCACTTTGAATCGATAGTTCAAGAAATCGATCCATCTCAGTTCAAAGATACATTTGTGGACAGGAATATACTGGACAGAAAATTCTTCACAGATCTCAAAGATAAACATCTGAGACGAAGATGTAGGTCAGCTTTGTTCCTGAGAGAAGTGTTGAACAAAGGCAACAGAGCAATACATGCTCTAGTGGATGTTATGACAGATATGGGTTATGAGGAACTAGTAGCCAAACTTGTTTCTCTTAAAGACAATCTGCTCGAATCAAAGCAACAGGAGAAAGGTAGCACGAATTTCAATTATAAACCTTGTTATTATTCCAATCAAAATATATACATACATACACAAAATGAACGAATGATTATGATATCAAAGTCAGATCGCAGCATATAATTTTAAACATTGAGCATTCACTGGCAAATGCTAAATAATCTTATCCAATGCAGTAAAAAAAACTTTGAGTGAAAATTAGAATCCAAAATGTGCCAGGTATCTATCAATATAAAATTATCTCTAAAAGATTTGCATCTTTATAATTGCCTTACAGGAACAATAAAAGTTAGAGAAAGATCGCAGGAAGGATGCTTATTTATGCTGACTGAGTAAACTAACTCTTGACTCAAAATCTTTTGCCCTAATAAAGCCCTGTTTAACGGAATATTTTGGGTTTGCATCACATCATAAAATGTAAATTCAGTAATATTTCAGTATACTAAAACTAATTCGTATCTACTGACATTGTGCTTCAAAGCAGATGACAGAATGGAACATATAGTTATGAAGGCTTCTGATGCATCCAGTCCAGAAGGTTTCGCATGGTCGTGCTTCATGAAAGTAAATGTTGAAAAGAAAGGAAAAGGTAAAGTGGATCCTTAATCCAGTGTATGACAATTACTATAGACAGTCAAAATTTGGAATGAACAAAGCTTAAAAAAAACCACAAAAACCTCCCTCGATTACTACTAATTTACCCTTTTTGACTCTCTAGCCGTACAGTTAATATTTAGTCATATATTTTTATAGTTATGTGCCTGATAATAAAGCGTATTATAGAATCATGCACATTGGACGGTTTGGCTTTCTTGCTAAAAATATAGCTGTGGACTCTTTTTCTCTTCTTGCGTCATTTTTTCGTTTCAAATATCTTTCTCTGACGAGAATCTTCTGGTACAAATTTTGGCAGCTAACTAGTCCATGTTTAAAATGCATGTCCATCTATCTGGATATACAGTATATTCTCGTTGCGAAGTGTTGAGTTGTTACGGCTGCTAAAGTAGTATAATATTAGCTATGGAACAAATCCCTCGAATGCAGTTTGAGCTTCCATTCGAATGATTCTGCAGAATCAGCTGAATAAAATGATACGTCGCGCATCGTGACCAGCACTTAATGTTTCTTAACTATTTTGTTCACTACGATGAGCATGTTTACAATATACTATAGAATAAAGTCAATACTGTTTCATTTCAGACGAGACGAAACAGCAAACGTCTGGTAGTAGCACAGTGAAAGAAGAACCTATATATATGAATGTTCAGTGGAATGACGTGGATGAGGGAATTGGCGGAGCAGAAGAAGAATCACCTGTAACCTTGCGTTCAAAGGAAGGCATGGGTCAGACGAATCGACCTGTGACACATCCAGAAAGCAGTTTGTCACATTACTTAGAATCAGATTCAGATAAATGTATGACTTATCCAAGAACAAGAGAATCAGAAGAAGCAAAGAAAAGCATACGTTCTTTAATTACATCAACAGCTACGCGGGTAAAAGACGACAGCGGCATTGATATCAGTATTTCCACGTAGATGTTTTCTGCTTTAAGAAATAATGACTCCACATTTTAAAACTACCAATCAATACTAGTATTTCAGGATTAACATTTCATATAAATAGTGATCAGACTGATTGCGATTGAATGATGATTAAATGTATGTCCTATTTGTATTCTCTTAGACAACAATTGAAAAACAGAGTATTATCATTACACGTTCTTTGAATGCAGAGCTATGCAGTCTATAAAAACAATATCTTGACCGATTGATTGGCAGATAATTGCCTGCCATATACAAAATGTTTTTGCATGTGAACGTTAAAAAAAAATATAACAGGTTATAATTATATACTCACCAGTGATTCTGTATATACCATATGTTCGCACGTATGTATATTCAGTAACTTCTTCTTAAGACGCACATTTCTGTTCACTCGTTTTTATCCAAAGATTTCTGCCTTTTTGTCCTCGTTTTTCTTTTGTTGTTACATTTCACTAAACATGTATTTGTTATTCAAGAGAATCAGTACTTTATGTATTGCAGCATACCTTATCTATCATTATAGGAATCCGTCCCAAAACAATTCCATCCATTTCATTGAGGTACCACAATTTTCGGCATATTTACCCAACTTTTTATTAGCGTCCTGGTAATCGACTAGTAAAGTTATAGTAATCTATAAATATATGAATGAAATATGTTAGTTTATGGATTATTTTGACTTGGAACCAGATAAGCATTGATTGATTTAAGTTGCAAAGGGGAGATCAAAGACAACCCCTGTTAAGGTACAAAAGTTAATACACATAGGAAAAGGCAAATGAAGGTGAAGTTTCTGCTCTATAATTTTAACTGAATGATATAATTTATGTTATCCTTATACTAACTGTTTTTCAATATTCTAATTCATTTTTTTTTAGATTGCATTGTTTGGAAATAACATATTGTCCTGTAACGGTATTGTTTAAATTAATTAATTTTGGTAACTCTCTAAAATCATCAAGTAAACCTTGATTGAAACTAAGGTACATCGTCGAAGCAAACCAACGCATAAATGTCAAGGCATCCACAGATGATCCAGTTACTAGAACCAACGCAAGCCACAACATCAGAGATAACTAAAAGTTATTACTGCTTATTTTTGGATGTTCTTTGCTTAATCTTAAACAGTTTTACATTATTTCCCAGAAAACAAGCTGCAATCGAATATTTTGTTAAGTTTCTTAGATTGTTTGTGGATTCATATAATCTACCCAAAATTGTTTCAGATAAACTTATTACTAATTTATATTATTTTCGCATTTATAGTACTGTCGATTTAGAACTTATCCGGCCTTGGAAGTATGTTGTCTTCACCATACACGAGTTACAAGAAATCGCGATACATTAATGTACTTCTATTGTTTTTGAGCAGGAGATCGATAATTTAGTATACATAATGTCGTTCAGTTTTTTTTGTACTTCTATCTGACTTCCTTTCCATGAATTTTATTTACTTTCTATGATAAATTTGTAAACATATACGACTTAAATCAAAAGTTTAGTTTGTAATAATTAAGAGACCTTGTAGTAGAATTAAATTTTCATATCATTCGTTTGAAGCGGATACATCTACAAAGACCTTCTGATCCACTTTTCAAATATGGTCGATTCAATGTTGTTATCAATGGAGGATTTGGGCTGGAAAGATTATATAAACAATAGTATATTGCTGTTCCATGAAAAAAATTAATTTTTATACAAATAATCCATTTTGGCTATCATTTCATAACCTGGAACTCTAACAGTAACTTTATCTCTCTTTGTCTTCTCTTTCTGATAATTAATATCAGAATCATTGAAAAAAATAGATTCTGAATCAAACAATTATTGTTTCAAACCACATACATTCTCAACCAAAATTATGTTTAATTATGTAAAATAATAAAAAAAAAACAATATTCCACATGCTCATCATTAGTGACTCTATGAAATATTTTGTTAAGTATTACATAAACAAGAAAAGTAAAGGCACAACCAGATATTTTTTCTAAAACTTATCAAACCAGCATATATTTTGATTTCGCTTATCATTTTGATACAATCTAAATATATTACAAACCGTTAGGTGTTGTTAATGATTGTATATCCGTCCAATAGATAAAATATTGCAATCTAAAATACCTACCGATCCATATGTTCACAAGGTATCATTTCACACAACCGTTTCATAATGTTATGTATCTGTTGAATGAAAGAATATATCTTAGCTAATTTTCTTTTGATTGGGGATGCGTGGCGGGGTTGTTTTAATTGATATTATGATTTCCGGTAAAGAAAACTTCAGTATTAGGGGAATTATAACGAAAATGTGTTAATCTTCTAAAGATTATTTTATGGCAAGGCCTTTCAAAGCAGAGCCACTTCAGAATTAGTTAAGGTTACAAAATGAAATGAAAATGACAACTTTTATTTGCTGTATGAAACCATTTTTTTGTCTTGCTTTCTTTTCCGAATGAAATGCAAATTCAGAAAGAAAATTCCATGAAATGTAGTGTGAAAATTTTTTCTGAATGTCAAGTCATTCAAAGTAATAAATAAAATATATAAAAACTGAATTTTTATAAAATGTTACTAGAGACATAAACACATTTTCCATGTGGCAATCGATAATTGATGTTCTTTTTAAAGTACCCTGTAAAGCACTGTTGCTAAATCACACCATTACAAGTAATAATAAGTCCTTCTGTAATTGTGTAATTGTGTTCTTGGGCGGTAGAGGTAATATATGGAACACCTTGTGACGAATGGGCATGCTTTGATAAACTATAAAGAGTTGTCAAAATTGTGGTGGAAAAGATATTTTAACACTTTTTATAACTGATGTATATTTTAGCATCTTTTACACATACAACAAAACAAACCTTTATCATTTCAAGCAGCAAATTTGTTCCCTATACACATCTTCGTAGACTATATTTGCTGACCATTGAGAGTTTGATCTGAATTTTAAAATCTTCATGCCATGGACGGGTGCATTTTGGAAGAATAATGCAACTCCTAATTGCCTATACGGTATCTCCAATACTACCTGCACGGTATCTCCGAACTACCTGTATAGTATTATGTATATCTATATTGTGTGCTTCATTTCTGTTCATAATTGTTGATTGTACTATGAGATTATGCTCATCTTTAAATAACATGTCGACATAACGTACTTTTGTTGTTGACTGTATGATGTAAATAAGATCTTGATAGAGCGTTTTTAGTTCAGAGTATTCTAGCAACTGTTTGATATAATTTTCCAATGAGAAATGACTCGCATCTAGGGAATTCCAGAACATTATATTGTGTATTAGGTCAAGTAGAGCACGATTGAATAAAAGCTTTCTAAAGAAATATTAATTCCTGTTTCATTCCAGTTTCATCTCAGTCACTGGGAATCTATGATCAGAATTTGCAATTGTGTTCAATATAACTTGAGAGAAATCATTTGTTTAAATTATTCATTGGAATTACAAAGTTCTCATTGACTTCTGGACTAACATATTATTTTGTAACTATTGTTAATTCTTTCAAACACATTCTGGATTGCAGCATTGGTACATCAAGACACTCATGACAATCGGAATTAATTCGGAACGTTATAACCTTTTGGACCTGTCTTAGGACATTCTGGATTATTTAGGATTTAATACACATACTGTAAGTTTTATACTCTACAATTTTAGGAAAATAAATATCTTGTTGATCTTACTTAAATTGTTGGTTACACTTTATTTCTATTACTTATTTTACTACCTAAAGTTTTAAAAAAAATAGTTTCTTTCAATAATCGTCATCAATTAAAAGTGAGAAAATAATTAACCAAACTTTGTTAATTTTGTTAAGTTCAGTCAATTTAATATCAGTGAGTAGTTTGTGTTCCTTCGTAACTAATTATCTTGACAATTAGCTTCTATTATTTAGTATCTGATAGTTTAAAATCGTGCTTTTAGTGTGACACGACAGGACAGAGCTGGTAAAGTTTAAATGCCACACATTTAAAGATCATCACTTTGGAAATACCACTTGTTTAACTCTATACACTTGTAAATTCAGTTAGGTTAAGCAAGAAGTCTTAGACATGACAGACCAACATATTCATTTGCGCCCAATTGTGAACCGCCAGTCAGTACTTACTAATTATATTTTTCTCTGTAAGTGATTTGGCCTTTAATAAAACGAAAATGAAAAGTTTTCATCGAACAGAGAATTATGCATAATGCGTATGTGGGTTGCAGCTTTGCAGCCTCCTGCATTTAAAATATTATACAGTGCTCCATCTGTTCATGGAAGCAATTCATGATAAGCACTAATGAAGCAACCATATTATGTCTT
>JAECUM010056061.1:0-31383 GCA_016617855.1 Megalonaias nervosa | reverse complement strand
TTCTTGGCTTCACGAATACGTTCGGTTACATCCTCATCCGTTAAAGCTAGATCTTGCATCAAAGTACTAAATTTATATTCTGATAGTCTGTCAAGGTCAAATCTAGCTCTTTTAGGTTCAATCATGGATAATTCCTCCATATAATTAGGACAAGTATTTAAATTAAAATTTTAGTATATATATAATGATTGAAACAAAGAACAAATGTGCTTGGCTCAGAATTGGATATACTTCTCTTTGTAATAAATCGTGCGTGAACAAATACTGCGGAAATCATGCGCAAAGTATCAAAAATGGAAGTACAGGACCAATACCATGTATTCAATGCGGTATTGGAGTCAGAGGAAAAACTCAATTGTGTCTAAAATGTGGCGGAAAAAAATATAGAGAACTAAAACGATATTATGGCAAAAAAAAATAATACTTCATCAGGTAAATCTCCTATAAAAACCGTAGAAGATTATCTGACCAGATTTCAAAACAATGATTTAGACTAATAATATTATTATATAAAATGACTCAGACAAATCAGACTTATGATGAAATGATCGACAATGATATTATAAGAGAATTAAGAAAAGAAGCATTTCGTAATAAACACGAATTTGTAGCACATCCAATATATACAAATTATGAAGCATCCCGAGATGGTGTAATCAGACACTGTAGATTAAAGAAACCGGTTGGTAGGCTTGATAAATTTGGTTATTTTAGATTTAATGCTGGGGGAAAATATTATCTATCTCATAGATTCATATTCGAGTGTCATTTTGGATTGATCAAAGATGGACTTGTAGTTGATCACATTGATGGAGATCCCAAAAATAATCGGTTATCTAACCTGCAAGCTATTACACAAAGTCAGAATTCTGCATGTGGAAATACAGGAAGGTGTAAAGTATTCGGAAAGAGATCTAATAAATCCATAAATGTAGAAACAGGCCAAGAAATAACTTTTAAATCAATGAATGCAGCTGCCAGATATTTTGGTATTTGCATGCCTTCAGTACAACGTGTCGCAAATAAAATACACAAATCTACATATTCATTCAAATATGATCAGTCGATAATATTTAAATATATCTGACTCTGTACTCTTACTAAATAAATTGTATATAGTTCGACTTTATATTTTGCCATGGGTACATTCATCGTCGCTCTCAGTGTCACTCTCACTTTTGACAGAATCAAATAACATAATCATTACACGATTATCCACGATCTTCTTTTTCTCGTATTCACGAGATAGTTCGGATCTAATATTTTCGATCGAACGTGCAAGAGGCGCAAATAGCTTTACCTGTTTGTCATTTACCACTGCCAAGGATTCTAACATAGACTGATAAATTGATTTTACGAATTTATAATTGGATGGTAATGTGTATTTATTGTCAATTTTTCGTTGTTTTAATATTTCATAATCACATAATATTTTTTCAGGATCAAGATTATCAGAGAGATTTATTCCGTTATGTTTTAATTTTTTAATAGCAGAAATAATATCATTAATATTTTCTTGGTTCATTATATATAAAAATATTTCTTTAAAATAAAAAATAATTGACATTCAAGTTTTTTACATTTACTTGACTGTGAAGCAATTGGACATATAATAAAGCGACATAACTCCTGCCGGAAAAAATCTTATCCACAGAGTAAATTACACGATTATTTACCTTCATATAATGCGTCATTATCATAATGCGCCATACACCTATGCATTTCTCAACCTATGCATTTCTCAACATCTAATCTATGTCTATCACACTGTATGATATTTGCCGTAAATACAATGTATTTTAATCTCAATAAAGTGTATCCGTCTGTCTGTTTATCTGTCTGTCTGTTTAAAAACCAAACCTATTGATAGGTCCCTGCCGATAATGTGAACGGTGCTGACCCGTAACAGGAAATCCTACGATACATAGTTTTAATAAAACCGAATTGTAACATTGGATTGGCACAACGGCGCTTGAGGCTATGTTCTGATAGTAATTTTAAAACCTTAAAACGAAAAATGTATATGTATAAAAGCACACATACATATTGACCTACATACCGACCTATATACAGTCAAACAGATGTGTGGGTTTTGGATGACGTGGCGATTATCGATTTTCCACTGCATGAATAGCTATATAATAAATTCTCGAGCGTATGTATGTAGTCGAGTGTCGTTAGCTCAGTGCACGGGTGGTTGACTTTGGTACTGAACTTCTGCTGTTCGACTCCCATGACCGCGGGGGTGGGTATGGTTCTGGATTACCAAAAAAGAATTGGGGAGCATCGCACCTCCCAAGGTTTCATATCCTCATCACGTTAAACAACGTGATGAGTGCGTTTTGCACTTATCCCGTGGGTTTAAACTGGTGGGTATATGAAACCACAATACAAGGTGCTCTCCCCTAAAATAATCAGTAGCATGCCTGAGCTTTCTATCTCATTGAAGGGCCCAAATAAAACATTCAGAAAGAATGTTAGCCAAAAAGAAACAGAACATGGAGTGCCAATAACGGTCATAGCGCAAAAAGGACCCATGAAAGACACACAGGCTATCAAGGGGGCTCTAGAATAATGAGTAGTATGTGTGGTGTATGTATGTGTGTGTATATGTGTGTATGTATGTGTGCATGTATGTGTGCCTCATTTGGAAGAGCCCCAATAAAAACATTCAGAAAGAATGTTAGCCAAAAAGAAACAGAACATGGAGTGCCAATAACGGTCATAGCGCAAAAAGGACCCATGAAAGACACACAGGCTATTAAGAGGCCCCAATGACGGGTAACCGCTTAGGATGCTACTGATTATTTTTGATATTTTTAATAATAATAATAAATCAACCATCCTAACATAACATATATGCAAAAGGCAAGGTCAAGGTCAACAAATCTGATTTTTTTTTTTTTGCAAAATTTACTTGGGCATCATTCTACGAGCGTATATACAAATTAATATTAAGAGACTCTTGTCTTAGATCCAGAATGTATCCTGCCTGGTCAGTAAGTTTGAAATTTATTCTTGGCAATAATGGATCATGTACACGTAGATAAACTGGATCAATTGGCTCAGATACAATTAACCACCCGGGTGGATCTTTAGGACTAAATGTATATAGTATATACCCCTGTTGGGCCTGGTTAGACTTTGAAAGATCTACTTGATAGCTGTCATCAATTACGTCACATACTAGATTGACCGCGATCGTAGATGTTATATTAACAATACCAGGTGAGATATGACGACCTCCACCATGTGGGTCATTATTATATCTGAGAACTGTTGGTGGCGGGATTAATTTTTTCCATGAATCACATATTCTTTTAAAGTGTTCATCAATAAGATCATTAACAGATTTCTTCCGCTCCTCATAGTTAAATCCTGGAATTATAAATGTTGGTAGCTGTTCTCGCGTAATTCCGAAATGTTTTAGAAATACTGTTGTGAAAAAGCGATTGTTTGGAACACGCTGAACTGGATCGTCTTCATTAATTATATAAGCTGTAGTATATATTCTAAATGGTGGGAGTGCTAATCTTTTTTCTCTATTAACAATAACATCATTCATGAACTCTAGGTCTGAAGCAACTTGATTCAAATGCTGTATTGACTCAATTATTTGATTTTTTAAATCATCGTTGTAAGAAACATTAATGCTTGAAAATAAATTTTGTAGATTTTTAAATACACGTTCATGCTCAGATTTAATTGTGTTAGCATATGAATTTATTTCATCAATATCAAGTATTATTATTGTATCTTTCTTGCCGCTAATTTGCTTTGTGAAATGGAATCCATTTCTATCTATATTATATATAGCTCCATCACCAAAATATCGTCGCCATGGATAAGCATCTTCTACTTTTCGATATTCTGGAAGTTGTATAAATTTTTTAACATCTACGACGAAATCAGATCGTTGCGGTTCTGGTGGTGCTTGATAAGCTGGTGGAACTTCAGGCCATCCTAATACTGATCTAATCGAACTTTGATAAATATCTACAAAATAATCAGGGGAATTTATTTCAATAACCGCAGATAGTGTTGGTTCGTAGACAGTAATTGCTATTTTTGATTCTTTTCCTGTAATAGATTTAATTCTGCTTTGGAACTCATCATTAATTTGCTCTATTTGATAACTACCCGTTGGAATAGCAACTACTTGCCAATCAGGAGTTCCATCAGGCTTATTCTTATTAGCGAATACTAATGAATTATTTGGCTGTAGTCCACCAAATGGTTTTGATCTAATATTGGGCCAGCTATAATAAACTCGCAATTGTGCTAATGCTATTTCTTTTGCAGGAATTGCGGTTGGAAAATTGATACTAAATTCAGGATTGGTCGAACTTAACGATATCATAGTGGTTTTTGACGGAGTCGTATTAGTGACGATCTGCTGAAGTAACTCCCTGTCTGTCATTATTATTATCATTATTATTTAATTCATTAAAATCATTAGCGATCACCTTAAAAGCGTCATCATAAGTTTTCATCATCATCGCGAATTCAGTATCGGATATTTCACCATCACTAACACACGAAGAAATATACAAAGATAGTTTAGAGTATGCCTCTGCCACTGTATGTAATTTAATCATATAATCGTGCAATTTAGCATTTGTACAGGTATCTATCTTTTTGGCTATAATACCGAGAACTCCAGCAATAGTCGTTGATGCTGAAACAATGATGGTTATAACAGTAGGTGCTGTCATCGTCAATGTTGATAATAATAATCCTGTTCCAGCAATAACAGCAGAAACCGAGTAAACAACTACATCGATGACAACTATACGCCTTTTGTATTTTTTTATTTTCGTGTTATAATAATCAATAAAATTATTTAGTTTAGTCAGACGCTCACATACTTGATTGCATCTATAACGTTGAACGTCGATGCGAGACTGAGGTTGATCCATTATACTAACAACGTCATTTAATTAAGTTTCAGTTACGAATTCTAGGCACCACCAGTAACGTCTCGGAGGTATTTCCGTTGATATCAGCGTAAAGATTTCTTTGATGTTCTTGGTTAGCATCACCAATAGAGGATTATGATATACATTCGGTGATAATGAAGTTGCCGCAGTAATTTCCGAACCGTACATAGATAACCTGTATAACCCAGTTACTTCTGCGGTATGTTCGAGTGTGTTATTTTGCGGTGACCATGTTGTTGATCCTGATGCTACTGTATATACGATATTTTTAATTTGTCCGTGTGGAATTTTAATCAGATTAGTTTTTTGAACAATATTAGGTATTCCACTGACAATGTCGTTGAGTTTCATGTTGACGTCGGAGAGTTTTATGTCAACGATTGGTGGATCACCAAAAAAATCTTTAATGGTTTTGTTTATATTTTTACGAAAATTTAAAAAAGTTTGTACGTGATTAGTAAAAGTACCATTGAGTGTGGTCATTTCATTATTGATTGTAGCTAGCGAAGTTGTTATAGGAATGTTGCTATCGTCTACATATTTCTTCGTTGCAGCATCAAAATCTAATTCCGGTGTTCTAAGATTATTAATGCCGTTATTATTCATATTAAGAAATGCACTCATTATATCGCCGTTGGCCAATACGTACTTAGATTCTTGATCGTCGACATATTTCTTTGTTGCGGCGTCTGTATCTGCTACTGGGTTTCCAAGGTCTATAATTTTATTTTGATTCATAATAATGCTACCCCTGAATGAATCACCAGCTTTCTTAATATAATCGCTGACTGACGTACCGGAATCTTGTATTTTACCCTGATCAGTAAAAGCAACTATATATTATTAACAACCGCGGTGGGAATTTGTACAAGTACATTTGACAGTTGTATATTACTAGTTTTTAATCGTCCTTGTTTATCCTGAAAAAACAACTACTTCGTTTTGATCCACACTGGTTATGTTTAATAAATCATCAGTCTCATTTCTGAGCTGATTGAGAGTTGCGTATTTAGATAAATCAGCTTGCTGATGACCTTTACCACGAGAAGATCTTCCGTAAATGTCCACCATTATATTTACTAATGTCTAATATACTTTAAGAATTCTTTTGGTGGAGCTAGTCCGTATAAATCAAAATAAATAATTCCACGTGGATCAATTGCATAAGCGACCCAATGCGTGCCTGGACCAGAGTTTTCATCGAGATTAATAATACCAGTTTCAATATTGTTTGGTTGTTTTGGTAATTGATCACGCATAAAAACTCCTCTAAAATTTTGTATTTTTAATTTTTTAGCAGCATCTAGTAAATCAAAATTGGACATAGGAGATATCAGTAAACTGTCCCTGGTAATCTTAGGCCTTTTCCGTACCATGAATGTGGAGTCCCTGGTAATCTTAGACCCCTTCCCTTTTTTTTAATTCCCTTTCCTGTTGCTTTCTTTAATGCCATTCCAGCAGCAGTTCCAACAGCGCCTAATGCAGCTGCTTTTGCAATAGCTGGGGCTGCAGCGGCTATTAATGCTGGTATTGCTGCAAGAAGTGGAAATATACCACCCGTCTTAATGATATCTTTAATGGCACCCGCAGAAAGATTAAGTTTTATACCTTTATTTGATTTTTTAGATTCATTGAAATGCCTGAGCTGACGTTCTGTAAGAGATAATTTATTTGAACCGCTCATCTGATCTTTCTTTAGCAATATTTTTAATCCACAGTCATTTTTTTATGCTGATTGTATCCTTTTAATCTGACCAGGAGTCAGACTAATACTAATGTGATTATACGACATTATAATATTCATAAACGATCTAATTACATGTTTTCTACTGGAGCATCAACGACTCGCATTCGTCCACCAACACCTTCAAGTAACATTGATTTATCGCTGAGTATAACAGCAATTGCTCTGTAATTAGGAATATCTATAATATTTCTGTTAACACGAGCTCGAAAATGTATATCGACTACTGACTGTCTGGTTAAATCTAAATGTTCGAGCGAAAAGTAATAAATTGGATATAGGGTTGTAAAATCCAATGGTGATATTTGTAAACCAGTATCAATATTTTGATCACGGCCCATGAACGTCATTAGACGGTGATATGCACGTGCTACATGATTTTGATCGAAATTCAGTAATATATCCTCGGATGGTTCTTGATGTCCATTTATTCTTAAAGAAACTTCGGAAACACCAAGTTTGTCAAATATCATTAAACTTTTTGTTTGATTACCTACACGTGTATTATCCTGAAGCACAATGAATATATGTCGTGGTGCGGCTATTCCCTGTTAAGAGGCTATTTGCCATGTAAATAAACCATTAATTGCACTCTGAACAGCATCTGTGGTCATTGTTAACCATGACAACGCTGATTTACCACCTTGATTCATAAAAGAGAGTAGACGTTCTTCTTCAGGTATTGTTGGAGTCATTACTGGCATCCATAATGAAAGTTTGGTTAATACTACTTTACCATGAAGTGCAGCAGTTGCAGCAGGATCAACACCAGCGGGGTGCCATATTGCATCATCGTCCGTGGCTTTTCGTACAAGTACAACAGTATGTTTAGCTCCGAAAATAACTTTTCTGACATTTCTGCAAGATCCAAATATGTGTGAAAGTGGAATTGCACATGAAAACATTCTATCTTTCAAGATTGTTTTACGTGATGCAAATCCTAAGTTGAAATTTGCGTTCCTTGATAATACTGCGGGAGTTTCTGCGGTTCCTGCAGCATTTCTTACATTACCTGTAGTTACATTTTTGTGATCCGGGTGATCAGAAGTGTCCTTTACAAACATCGTTGATGGACCAGCTGATCTTGAATAATCGTCGCTATATCGTGCTAGACCCAATATCGTTGTAGCAACATCAACGTCCTTCTGAATTGATTCAATATTTTTACCATCAATCATATAAGTGGCGCTGTCAAATAACGCCATAATGCCATTATTAACAAAACCAAAAGCAACATTATTATCGTATTCAGTATTATCCGCTTTAAAAATTTTACCTTCTACTTCAATAAAAGCCTCAGCGGGTAGGAAATACCTACTTGTATCCTGAACTTGTAGTTCAATTCGTCCACGTTGATCTGGAATTCGAGCATCATAAGAATAATATTGATAATCACGCATAGACTCATCTTTAAGTACTGGTGCGTCCATGTCAAATGCTGGATCAGATATTCGCTTAAACATATTTATTATAATTATTATCGTCTAAAACGAAGACCACTTCCTGCTATCAGACTAGCGGTTATATTTTTTTCTTTTTCTGACATTGGTACATCAGCCAACTCTGATAGTTTTTGATTAGCAACTTGATTTATTATTTTACTGACATTTGCAGGCATTACTTCAGTACTAGGTAATTTTACAGGTTGAGGTCGGACCGCAGGTCTGCGTATTAATCGTGCTAGTCTATCTTTGATCGCTGAAAATGCTTTACCAGCGAGATTACCAACAGCACCAATACCTTTTTAACGAACAACATCAATAGCTTTCATACCCAGTTGCTTTGCGATTGGTATTGCTTTTGGGGCTATCCTTCTAAATAGACCATGAACAACATCACCTAGTCCATCTCCGTAGGTTGTTTTGTATACTGGTAATCGTGAATTTATTACCCTGACCATGGTTGGTCCACGTTGAGTATTATGTACGATCATTTTATTATAGTAATTGTATTTAATTACGTACATAGTCACTATAGTAGTCATCGGCAATTTCATTAATAAGAGACTGATAAACATCAACGTCCATGATACCGCCAGTAAATAATCGTCTGCAAATATCGGCTGCTTCATTAATTATTTCTGGAGAATTATTACCAGCTCGTTTTCCTCCGATTAGTATTTCGAGACGTTCAACGTCAGAGATAACGTTATTAGGACATAGAGTAACGAGACCACTTTCATGAGTAGTAAATCCACTTCCACTTACGTTACCAGAAGAAGTGTCTGACGGCCAATATTCTTCTTCCTCCTCTTCCTTTTTCTTTGGTGTTTGTGATTTTAGAGATTGTTGTTGTGGTGGTAGTGGTGGTAATATTCGTGGCAATTGTTGTTGTGGTGGTGATACTTGTTGTGGTAGTGATGGTAATAGTGGTAGTGGTGGTAATAGTCGTGATGATCGTTTTGGTGATGGTGATAGTCGTTTTACTTGTTTAGCTTTTTCTTTTATATGTTTATGTACAGCCTCATCAAATTCATTAAAATCTTTAATATCTTCATTAGATCTAATTTCTGGAATGCCAGTAGCGATGCGAAATATATCTCTAATCCAACTGTCAGATTTCAGAGATTTAACGTGTTCTGGTTTTACATATTTTTGTCTTTCATAATATCCAAACCCGGCAATATCAAATAATTGGTTTGGATCCCTGATAGCAGCAATACCTTCAGGTGTAAATTTATCTATTATCTTAATTCTGGTTCTTGGTGGTTGTGGTGGTTGTGGTGGTGGTTGAGCAGCTTGAATACGACCAGCAATATCAGCAGGTAATGTTTCAAGAGCTCGTTGTGTTGCCTCAGTTGCTGTAACAATTTTCTTTGTTGGTTCGACAATCGGTTTAAATAATTGTTTTGTATCCTCTTCAAATTCAACATGAGATTCCTGACGTTCTTGTAATTGTTGCTTGACAGCATCACGAACAGGTAAATATTTTCTAATTGCTTCTAGTCGCTCTCTTGCTAATCTAGCTGAATGTGGTTCGCCTATAACGACCATTATTAATAATATTTATACTGGCTGTTTAATTATAGCAGCAGGCAGGGCGAATGACAAAAATTGAGCGACCCGACGAGTAAATAAACGCCTTATAACATAAAAACAAAAAAGTCAAAAATAAAGTAACAAAAATGAGCTAACCCAAACGATTTATTATCCGTTTTTTCAAACTATACGGTAATAATAAAAGTTAGGAAATTCGGGTTTCGCGTTATTGACCTTATTTTTTAGTTCCTGTAGGAACCTTATGTTTTAGACAAATGACGATTCAGACAAATGTCTGTTCGCCCTGCCTGCTGCTAAGGTTCCAGTATGTTAATCCTATATATCTTGGCGGATCGAGCAGATATTTCCATTCTTTGGGTTTGTGAATTTCATTGTATGCGGCGGAAATTATGTTGTTCAAAATTTGAACACTGTTCCTACATGATTGAGACAAGGTGAGCACACAACTTGAATGGACTCATAAGGGGGCGTCCACCAGTTATTATGTACTTTTGAGAGAGTGACGTATGTAAGGTGAAGTTGTTTGCATTTAAAACATGCACAGTGGAGTGAATGTTGGCATACCTCTATGTTACTTTGATATAATGTGGCTGACATTTCTTTGGATATTGTACTTTTGGAAATTGTAAATGATCTTAGCACACTGCGAACTAAAATGACTGCTCCCTTGTGCTCCAAAAATCAGCCCGAATTTGTCTAAAGTACGCTATCCTTAGCACCTATTAAAATAGAGAAAATGAATTTTGCCAGACTAGACAATACCAGCTTCTGAAAGTGCAATGATTGAATGACCAAAGATATAAAATGTAAAAAAAAGTTATCGGCTCTTTTTTTACAATTTGCCTCTGAAGTTCAGGAAGTGAAAATGACCAAGTGGAGCAAGAACGTTTTTGAAAGGTGCACATCTGGAGTAAGGCCAAGCTGTATACTCTATAACCCATATTACACCCATCAATCATACACCAAAATAAAGGGAATTAAAGGTTCTTTGAATAATACCTAAGATATACAAGGTCTTTTTTAAATAGCCAGTATAACTAGTGAGGAAAGCGGGGAAATTCTTTTTCTTTAAAATTCTAACCCTATGCAAAACACAAAACTGTAGAGCGCCACCTAAATAAGCAATCAATTGTCCACTGCCGATCCGTGTTTGCACAAATACAATTCACTCAAATACACCTGTAATGACTTCTCTCTGGTACGTAATCATACTTTCGATGTTAAACATACAAATTATCCTTCTAAAGTAAATTGCCTCAACCATTTTCAGCCGATATATAACGCACCGCTGTTACACGCTATTGGTTAGTTGGCATTACATACTAAGGGAGGCGACTCCTGAAATCCAATAGATCTCGCAAGGACAAAGCACTAAAATATCAGCTCGATCCGCCAAGGTATAGACAGGGTTATCATATCAGAGCCTTGGTTAGTGAAGATGGAGGTCCGGTTATTGGACAGTGGGTTATTTCCCAATTTAGTAATTCTGATATTGCCACCTTGTGCGGCGGGGTCTAACGGCCTGGGCTCAAGATCACCTTATATCCTTGATATTTGGGGTCAGCTTATCTCATCCTGTGTTTGTACTATCATCAGTAAACCAATCGTTAGCCACTTTGTGTAGCGGTACCTGGTGATCTGGGCTCAGGACCACCTTTTATGGAATTAAGTTTAGTTGGGGCGATAATTTCTTTTGAGTTATTGATTTTCTTCGTGTTTGCTTCTTCCACTTTATTTGTGGAAGAAAGCATTATTTATAATATTAATCCCCAACATCCCCTTCTTTTGCCTTTTACAGAGGTTTGTTATTACACATTATCACTAAGCATTCTCATCACTTCGTTCCTTGGTCTAAAGTCTTTCTTTTCTTTTTTAGGAGCAGATGTACGCTGTAGTTGGTGCTACTTTCCAATTTCGAAATTTGCTAATCTCGGTACACGAATTAAACTAATTGGAAATGATATTATACATTTAATCATTCGCGCATTAATCCACCATGTTTAAACTGACCTAGTTGTCAGAGGTTGTAGGTCTCACTTTTATCAACAAGGTGTTAATTTGAGCCAGATTAGCAGAATCGTTTTATTACTGACTGTATATAAATTACGGATGTTGATCGCTGTTTTTAATGTATGGTGGTTAGAATAATACTTATAATAGATATTTTTGGGACGAATTCCATTTATTCTGGCGTAAATATGTATCAATTTAATTATAAAGATTGACCAGTTCAGCGAAGCATGAACCGATAAACTGTGCAGATTTTATGAATCCATACAATGAACCAAAAAAAAAAATCTCTCTGCGAATTTGGTACGATCCTCTTCGCGAATTTAAAGTTTGCACACTGTTTTGTTTCTTCATGCTTCGGTGAATTTAAAAAATTAAAAGTCAATCCCGATGACGTTTACATCCGTCACGACGGAAGCACAAGTGATATTAAAAGAAACATTAATCCAAGTTGCCACTTTGGTTTGGTTTTTGTTGAGTTTAACGCCATTGTACAGCACGTGATACAACCAGGGCCGGCCCTAGGCCGATAGGATTTGTTTGGCCCCGCGCGTTAGTAATTTTTCAAAATATATCTATAGGGAGAAAGTAATTTTAAAGCGACAGAAGAAAATTTTAAGTTCAATACCATATAAAACTTGCTAAAAGTTTATTTCCAAATGCCGTGCTCACAAGGGACCCCACGCGTAAATCCAGAGGGCACCATCAAAATGATCCAAATCGGGCCCCGCGTTTGCTAAGGCCGTTATTGGATACAACCCACAAAAACCAAACCAAAGCTATTTCTCATTTTTGCATTTAAAGCCATAGCTGACAGTAATGGCTTACGAACTTTGGAAAACACTGGGAAGAACCACCGACCCAAGGAAGCCACTTGAAATGTGGATGTCGGGAATATGTAAAGGCCAGTACCTTAGACCACTCGGCCACACGTGACCCTGAGAAATTAGAAAAGGAAGATAAATATAAAGTTACTTATAAAGTAAGAAATGATGAATCAAAGTATTAAGAAACATGTAATAACACCTATCAAGAAGAACAAAACCACAATGAAGAAAACGTGATTATGATACTGTTGTTTGTGATGATGATGATGACTGAGCATACTATAATGCGGTAAATTCTTATTTTCTCTTATCTTAAAGGAAATCCGTAATTTATAACTGAACTCTCTCTTTGGATATTTCTGATCAAATTTCTCACAATAAAAGCTATTGAAATCTGCGTGAACTTTTCATTTAATTTACCAATAATGACCTGAACTATATTTATGAACAATGTAATTAGTCATTTGTTTTTTCTACCTTTATCTTCGCTGAAATTTCATGTGCTTATATTATTGTCTGTTTGAAATATACGAATAAAAATTGCTAAATAAACACAAAGATTTCTTTACTAACTTTATCCTGGTATTCTGTTCATTTTGCTTATACAGTATTCTCTGATTTTAAAATGATGACATAATCATATAACCCTTGTATCTGATGTGTCTCAAAACGACTCCTGCATATAAATTTTTAATTTATTTAAAAATATGGGATAAAATGAAGCAATACATCTATATTGTTTACGAATCGTGACTTGAGTGTATCTTTACATGCACGAGCGTGTTGGTAATCCTGAGTCACTCTAAACGGTATCAGAATTTTTTTCTCGTTTGGATCAGATTCTGATGTGGATTTAGCCTGGGATGTCTTCAATCAATGCCAGAGTGACATTGTTCCCGCCTGATGTATCAGCGGTACCTACTTTAGTAGATACCTCGGTAAGAATATGTGTGTCGTCCTTTGCCCACATACGTCTGTTTTTAAGGATTTATATATACGACAGGGTCGGCACGCGATTCATGGAAACAAAGTTCCTTTCTAGTGGACATTTTATTGGCTCTTTGTCTGAAGTGAAATAAACGATGGAAGGTTAGAAAGAAAAAAAAAAGGGCAGTAAATTATTATGTATTCAAAATATAACGATACGAAGCTACAGTTTGCTAATCAAAGTGACACGTGGATCTATTATATACAGATAGATATGAGCGGCAACGTAAGTCGGAGAGAAGTATGTAAATAGTGTATAATCACTTAATAAGTTTGGGTTTACTGAAGGCTAGAATACACAAGAATGACTTTCATACATGTCGAAGTGACAATTAAAATCTTAAACCACACGATATACAATCTAATTTAAAAAAAAAAATCAACAAGAACAATAAATGCAATAAAAGGGCTTTAGGTATATTGTTAAGTTAGACCTGCAGTGTTTTCATTTTCTCTTGTGCACAGATTGGATTATTATTCAATTAACTGACTATATACCACTTAACTGAAATTGAGAAATAACATATTTTAACAGCGTATATCCTAAATGCTTTTTATCTACGTCAGAAAAATATCCATCTTTCCATTACTTCTACAAAATGAGTATAATCTTGTTTGTTTTGTTTTGTTATCGCCGTGTCTTAAAATTTGCAAACACTATAGACTTTATTATAGAATGATTATGGGAATATTATAAAATGATTATAGAAATATTATATAATGTGTGTGTGTGTGTGTGTGTGTGTGTGTGTGTGTGTGTGTGTGTGTGATTTGGATTTTTAACGTAGCTTTAACAATTTTTCAGTCATATCGCTACGATGTCTGCAGTGTGGCAGTTTATAGTGATGTCTAGCACTGGCGCATCGTAGTAGTATATGTATATGAGGTTTCGAAACCAAAGAGGGTTTTAGCTCAAAAAACCCCTACCCCCTTAAGAATAAATATATTATGACATTTTTTCACCACCTCAGAGACCCCCTCTCCCTCAAAAAACCACCCTCCAACAAATTTTTATCTCAGAAAATGATGATTAATTTGAAACCCAAAGGGGATTCTAGACCAATAGATTTTTTTCATATTAAACAATAAAATATTATATAAGATGGGATATCAAACAACGTCAGTACGACATGTTGGATTTGATTTAACAAACAGATTTTGTAAGAGATTTAATTCAATCAAAGCAGCCTCAAGCTATACTGGCATAACAACTAAAATAATAAGCAATTGTATTAAAAATGTTGGTTACTATGTATCACCAAAATATGGATCGGTGTGGTTATTTGCGATTGAAAATGACGAACGAATAAGATGATCTAATGATATTTATTGACAATATAGTTCACGCACTTTTTGATAACGATATTTCTAAAGCTATAAATATTTGTTTAAAATAAAAATAATAGTCCCCAGAGAGGACTGTTTGAAGATGAAGATGATTATATACATATGATTATGATTATATACATATGATTATATACATATGATTATGATTATATACATATGCTTATATACATATGGTTATGATTATATACATATGGTTATAATTATATACATATGATTATGTCTTAATTAAGCACAGCACAAAACACAGAATCTTAATTACAGTAGCGTATTTACAGCAAGCATATTTACAGCAGTTATATTTACAGTAACGTATTTACATATTTACAGTAACGTATTTACAGTAACGTATTTACATATATTTACATATTTACATATATTGACAGGGACAGCACATACAAACGGGCCTTCTCTACGTTCAACAGAAATTTGCACACTCTCCCCCATAATCAACCCGGGGAGTGTGAAAAAACACACCCACCACGTGTTGACATGATGGGAGAGTGTACAAATTTTCTATTGAAACGTAGAAGGGCTGGCGGCGCCCCACTAAATACGTGAATTTTGGCATTAAAATCGCCCCTGCCGGCAATGTGCCGGTCACCAGAATCGAACCACGGACCTTGAGTACGAGAATCCAACGCGTTAGCAATCGGCCACCGGATTTCCTTATACATATATATATATGTTAAAAAAATTATTATATAGTTACCAAACAGCATTACATTTTTGATTTTGAAAACACGAAATTTGGCATTACATTTTCTGATTCTGAAAACGTTATTATAAATAAATCGAGAAATACATGATTGTTCAATCTATATTGTACAGACAAAAAGAAATCCTAATGTTGGCTGAATACAGTTATAAGATGACCGTTGCCAAGGATACTAATTAATAATGACAATGAGTTGGCTGAATGACTACACAGACGCTGTATATATACATTACAAACAGACTCTGCGAGAAATAATCAATAATGGGTTTTTACTAGAAATCATAGCATATATACTCGCTTACAAGTCAAGGCTAAACTGCAGACAAAAAGATAAAGATCTGCCATAGCATTATGCGCCTGCAGATCAGAGTTTATCTTGCTTGTTTTACTGATTACTTCTAGCAAAACTGTGCAGACCAAGATCTGCTGGTGCATTATACGACAGCATATTTGGGTCTGCGCAGTTGGACTTAACTTATAAGCGAGAATCTATAGTAACTATGTTATCTACTAACATTTATGCAAGAGGAATTGCTAGTCATTTCGGTAAATGCCACCGAGAATTTGGGTCTTAAAATTACTATTAGATTTACAACTCTATACATTTCATTAGCCAAAAAAAAAATACGAAACAGTATATGCTATGTTCGATAACTACAAAAGATTTTAAACTTAGCTGAAACAGTATTATCTCCCTTTTAAAAACAGATATGGTATACAGTTATATTTCTTGACCAATAAACAATGTTTCAACGGTCGCTATTAAGTACAATGTACTGTCATGATCATACAAATAAAATTTATTTCTACCGGATACTTTTCGACGACATTCAAACAGTTCTTTCATTGCTATCTTACTGAGAAGATACTTACTACCTTTTACAAAAACCTTCGACCTATCTAAGTCTATGTTGATTTTTGTATACTGCTCCTGGCTGATCGGATTATGAAAACTGTTATATTTTAGTGCAACCTCGTCTCGCAAACTTTCGAGATAATTAAAATATTTGCTATCGTCTGATCTGATAAGGGAGAGTTTGATTCTGTCAAATTTACTAAAACAAATACCTGAAATTTCATTGTTAAATTCAAATGATAATTGCTGGTTATTAACCATTATTTTTTTGATTTTGCTATTAACTCCATCGACTAATGTTAAATTTTCGAACATTATTTCTGATGTTTAGACAAAATTACTTGCATAATGTCCAAGTGCTAGTGTATTAATTCCGTCCCTGCAATATATTTTATCATCGAAATTACTTAGTCCCCGTTTTATAATCGTATTCGTTTCAAGTTTATGATGATTTGTTCTGATAACATTTATTTTGATAAAACTGACATTATTGTTTAGCGCTGCTTTAAAATCGTCAAAATTCATCATCTTTTTCACATATCCTTGAGGAATACCTTATGCTGTTTTTGTAAGTTTATTGTCATCTAATATGACAGCATACATTTCACTCTTTAGTCCGACAAATTCCCTAACTGGCATAAAAATAAATTCATCTTTCATTTTTCCAATAACTTTCTTATTCGAATTATCTTGAAATCCACTATATGCTGAATAATCGGATAAATCGAACAAATTTTTATTATTGTAAATATCCTGATAGATATCTTCACATTTGATATTATAAACTAGCGAATCTGTATCAGTAAATAGCAACTCTGAATCTGGCCACTGCTTTTTGGTAAAATTATAGTGAAAATCGTACATCAGCCACTTTGATATATCAAGTACAGCTGCACCAACATAAATCGGTTTATTTAACTTTAAATTTGTCTTTCGTCCTTGTATTGCAACAAGATTTTCATTCAATATTTTCATGCTAACAAAACCATCATCGTTAACTAATTTATTTCTGCGATTTATGTCATTAACAATTTCTATCGAAACTCTTTTTTGAATATTTTCCATTGTCTTACCGAACACCGAGTTGTTCATTAACTTGAAAAAGGTTTTCTCAAATTCGGTTTTAGCCACAGCACGACGTTTCGTATTTAAGTCAATATAATTTGCCACCCACCTCGACTGATTAAACTTTAGCACGCGATGGACCTTTCTCAGAATTAGTCCAGCATCTACTGCTTGTTTTAAATTTTTGAATTGCATAACGTAATTTCTTTTATTTAACAAATTTGGAACTAACTTATTAACAATCGAATTTTTTGCTGTTGTCGTTGCTCGTTGTTCAGGTGATAATAAACTATAATTAATCGTCATAGATTCTGCACAAAACGGGTAGTCGTTATGTAGATCATGTAACGAACTAGGATAATTTAGATCCATTTCAACAAAGTATGAAATATCGGAAAAATCATTATTAATTTTTCTAGGTAAATCATTTTCAGTTTCTCTAAGAAATTGATCTGGAGTTATCCAATGAAATCCACCGCAGGGCATTGACTCTGACATCGCATATCCATACAAATTCACACAGTCTAGATAAATAATATGATTAGATGGGAGATTTTTATCATCATTTTTAAGATATTTGTAATAACCTAATGCATATTTTTTTGTTATAACGCTAACTCCGTCTCTGATACCTTTTTCAATAAAGTTAAACATATCAACATCTGTTAAGAGATCCAGTTCTATCTTACTTGTTTTAGGAGAGCGTCCCAAGACAATCCTGGAGCAGAATAATACCAACAGGGGTCTACTCCATAACTGCTGTAGCTTACTTGACGAAAACTCTCAAAAACATCTGCTAGTAATAAAACATCTGTTTCCAAATATAAATCGTGATAATCACCAAATGTTTTACAACTAAATTTATTCCAAATATCTTGTGCATATTTGTATTCGTCATCTGTGATATTTTCATTTTTGAGTTGCGAGTAAAATTTATCTTTATCAGGAAGAGAAGTTTCATCAAATCTGCTCCAATCATCGAGATACTCGTAAGGAAAGATACCTTTTTTGTCAAATTGATATAGTTTTCACCAAAGAAAGCTTTTTAGGTTAGCGAAACTACTGCAATCTTTTACAAGCTCATCTAATGATGCTGCCATAAATTGCAGACTGTCAATGAAACGTAATTTACCGAGCGTCACCGACATATACTTTTCAAAATTATTTGGAATACATTTTATTACGTTATTTAATTTTAGTTTAGCTTTAATATTTTCATCACCAAAAGCTTCTACAATGATATGACTGTCATAGCCACGAAAGTTATGTAAAACTACGGGAATAAAATCTGGAGCATGAAATTTTAAATTACAACTGTTATGAGCTGCTCCACGATATTGGCCGGTCAAATGACAATGATCTCGCACCTTATCACGGACTCCGTTGGAGTCTACCAACAACTTTTCACAAATATGACAATTAACTGCCTCATCGAAATCGAGTTGTTGTTTAGACGTTATTTTCATCGGAGCTGTTTTAAATAATCTGTTAGAAATTTTATTAACTTCGTCTATTAAATTTTTTAATAGCCATACGGCAGGATTTTCACCTCTATATAACTTTATCGGAGTTGAAAATTTATCGTTAGCGCAACAAACTACTTTATAAGCTACTCCGCAAGGAATATGCTGTTGTATTTTTCTAGTACTTGATTTATTCGGATTATTTTCTGCTCCAACCACAGGAACGAGTAGACACTCGAAATCAGCGTAAATAATAAAAGGAATATTTAGTTTATGATCATAATTTGTAAATTTTAATGTTTTTTCTTTTTCGCCAGGCATAGTTATTCTTTGACTGTTGACACAGTATTTGAGATGATCTTGTAATATTCCATCGCCAGAAAAACCATGCAAACATCTATAACAGAAATATTTTTTATTTTTATTTTTACTATACTGTCTGCCAACTAAGCCGTTAAAGTTTTTTATCCAACAATAATGTCCCTGATAAAATAATAAATTTATTGTATTTTGTGTAGCATTTTCTGAGATATATCTCGGGTAAACGTTTTCTCGCTCATCTAATCCGAAAACATTTACTGAGATACTGTTTTGTTTTTCAAACTTTGGTATATGATTTTCTGCTACTGGAAAAGTTATTCCTAAAAAATTTAGTTCGTCTTTGTATGGCAAATACTTTTCAATTCTGCCGGGGTGATCACACTGAGGATGTTTTGCAGAAAGAATAGACCATTGAAAACATTTGTCATCATTGTTTTTGACATTTATACAGCATCTTTTGTTTTTAATTTTTTGAGGGAGATCGACGTACAAACTACTGCGAAGTACGTTATATTTTGATGTTTGCAATAAAACTTCTTTTATCATTTCAAATTTCCAACCCGATTCTGATGCAGTAAATTGTTCTAATTTTTTGTTTATTTCTTGATGTATTTCATCGGCGACCATGGCAATGTCTGTTCCAGTTAATATTTTTCTCGATTTAGCTGTTAAATATGGTTCTGAAATTTCGCTGTCAAAACTTTTTCTTTCAAAAATTGCATCAAGTCCATCCTCAACTGCATGTAACTTTGATAAAATCGTATGATATTGGACTATAAGTTTGATACTTTTATGAGCCGCAAGTTCTTGAGTTATAACTGGTTGCAAAAGATGAAATAAACTTGTGGAATTAAAATTTGCTAAAATATTTTAATCATCAAGATTGTAAATATTATCATAACCTGAAAATGCTGAAGCAATTTTTTCTGATTTGATAATGTTCTTTTTAGCAATATCTCGCAATTTTAACATTATATATATGGTAATATTTTATATTTAATTGAATTTTTTTTAATTAGAGATATAAAAATCCTTATAGTATAATGACAGAAATTTTGAGATATCTGAGATTGACGGCGGAAGAGCAAGAATTTTATCATGTACACCCAAAGTACAATTTATATGCAGCAAATATGTTAGGTTCTGTTATTAACATAAAATCTAAAAAAATCTGTTGGCATATCAACACCAGCTGGAATGAGAATTTCAGTAAAAGGCGATAATACAGAAAGAATTAAAATGTTTAGAAAAGACTTTATTTATACTTTGTTTTGCGACGATATTCCAGAAGGACAACGAGTTTATCGAGTAAATAGCGCAGTTGCTGATGATAATATTGAAAATTTAGCATTACAGAATGAATTTCAACTTCATTCAGTATTTGATCTATATGAGACAAATGATCGGGGAATTATTCGACATAAAAAAAAAAAAATTATTGGAAATTTAGATAAACATGGATATATTAATCTTAATGTACGTGGTATAAAAACTAATCAAATTCATTATCTGCCACATCGTTTTGTATTTTGAAACGTTTAACGGTGCTATTTTAAATAATTTAGTTGTAGATCATATTAACACAATTAAATCTGATAATCGCATTGAAAATTTGGATTTGGTTACGCCAAAAGAAAACACAAAACGTGGAACTGGTGGCGGTAATAATTATAAAAATCCGACTAGACAAATAATTTCAATAAATATTGAAACTGGAGAAAAAATAAAATTTAAATCAATGACATCTGCAGCAAAATATCATCAAATTAATCCACGTGCAGTAAAATCTGTAGCTGATAATCTAACTAAATAAGCAACGTCAATGTTGACATTTGATAGATTTAATTTTAAATACGATAACTAATGACATTTTCTATATCATTTCGAGTAAGACAATTATGACTAAATTCCATAATATCATCTCGATTAAATCGTAATGTCATGATTTTATTTGTATCAGGTTTTATTTTTTCTGCTACTGTTAATAAAAATTTGTCAGATTCGCCTAATGTTATCATAACATCAACAAAATAAAAACTGTTTCCCAACAAACAATTTCGAATTGCTTCAGCTAATTCTTTGTGATTTAATATATTAACTCTTTGATGATATTTTATTTCTCCAAACATCTTATTATTTATTAATTAGATAAAAGATATATTATAATAATGAACTTAATTGAGAGACTGGCTAAACTATATTCGGAAGATTTTGTTTCAGTTTCAAATTTTACATTAGAAAATATTACTAATGATAGATTTTCTGGTTATACTGAAAAAGATATTTTTCATAACTATGACGATGAAGAAGAAGATGATGTTGTTGTTAGCAAAAAAAAATTTAAGCAGACCAACAACTGGGCGATATGATGTTAAGTACCATATTGCTAAAAAAAATAATAAAATTTAATTTTCCTATCACAGAGCATCAAATATTTTGGCAGCTTATAAAACCCTTTATAAACGCAAAAGAACTGGACAACAAAGAAAAATAAAATACGATTTTATTTTTGTTAAAATATTTAATTTAATGCCAGTTGATGATGCAAGAAAATTACATTTAATTTCTTTATGTCAACCAGTAAAATGTAAATCAGTATTAATAAAATACGAAGAAATTTATAATAATATTATTCGATCGACTTAGTTGGTACCCAGCTATTAAATTTATCGCCATACCCTCGCCATTTAACTAAACTTTTGTTGCCGTGCTTTTTAATAACTTTTTCAATAACAAATATATCTTGTTCTGTTTTCTGAAGTTCTTGCTCGTAAAAACTGCCAGTTATAGGTTCACCTAATAAATCTTTTAACGAGTATGTAACTGGTATTGTTAAAAGTACTTTATCAACAACAAATACGTCTTCACTCCAGTTATGAGTATATCCTTTTTCAAATATATTTTCTTCAAAGAAATTCTAACTTTATCACCAACTTTAAATTTATGTCTCCGTTACATATTTTCGTTTGCTAATATTGGATTTCCAATCGTGTCGTTTGACAACATTTTCTGGCATCTCTGTTTCGTGTTATCATACTCGTCAACAATTTTTTGTAAATTGTCAATATATTTACTCGTATTTTTAGCTGTCAAATACTTGTGGATTTTTTCGTTGAGCGTGTGATTAAATCTTTCAACGATGACGATTTTTCCCTCATTTCCTGGGACATATTTTTAATGTTATTTTGCTCTAAAAATTGTTCAAATTTTTTATTAAAAAATTCTGCTCCATGATCAGTCCAGATTCTATTTGGTTTTCTTTCCGTGTTAACAATAATTTGTTTTAATGCAGCAATCATCGATGTCCCTGTTTTATCCGAAACGGGTATACTAAACGCGTATTTACTAAAAACATCTACAACATTAAAAAGATATCTCTTGTTATCATTAAATTGAGCTAGATTTGAGACATCAACTAAATCTATCGCCCAGATATCATCAACGGCATTTACGACAACTTTACGTCAAGGGAAATTTTTTGTTAGGTTTGTGTAGCTCAGACGCTAGTGTCTCTGAGCTAAGATCCTCATATAATTCTTTTTTTCCCAGACCTAATTTATATTTTGCTCCAATAAAACCCTGGACCAGCCTTCGGTCAATATGTTCTCGCATATTTCCAGGTTTCATATCACGAAGTTCGTCTAACATTACTTTATCGCAGCTGTGTTTATTTTGTTTGTTGTCTGGAAGTTCAATGTCTCTGTAGCAGATATCATGGCGCATTGCTATTACGTCAACTTGATTGTAAGGCTCTTGTCCTGGTAGCGGATTATCGTTTTCGTCAAGTTGTTTATCAAGAGGATTATAAGGTCCAGTATATTTATGGCCTGGCAATGTCCAACCGCCTTTTGGTTTCGGCAATTATCCAATAAATTTAGGTATATCTATATCTGTTCCAATTATCTCTCTGTTGTGTCATTTCTGACAATATGTAACAATTTTATTTTGCACAAGACATAAATCTCTATCACAATTGCACTCGCATGTCATTTTGTTATTAATCAGCTACTAAAATAATTTTTGGATAACCCTCTCCGGACAACTTTATTGCTGGCAAAAACATACTTTTTCTTTTTCCACAGATTGTACAAACACTTTTCAGCATTATTCTATTATTTTTTGTTTTTTCTGTTTTTTCATCTTTATTTTCTGTTTTAGTTTTACACTTAAGACAATATGTTGACATTATATATCAGTGAGTTTAGATAAAATTTAAACTCGGAGCTTTTCAAGCTCTGCAAAGGTTCAATGCAATCTCATCATTAGCGTGAGAAGGTTGTTTGTCAAATTGCAAAATAAACTTTAAAAAATCTGGATTTTCGGTCATCTGTTTAATGAACATTACGCAATAGTATCGACAAGCAGAAGTTCCAACTGGTTGAATTGGATTAGACGAATAATTTCTTTATTTTTTTTTTCCTCATATATTTTTTTATTGCGTCACGTGGTGGAATTCCGAACGAGTCAAAATAATTGTTATCACAAACAGCTACCCAATGTGTACCAGATCCGTCATTGAAATCTTGTATATTTATAACACACGAACCTGGAGACGCTAGCGTCATAAGTTCATCTTTAGAATAAACTCCACTGAAATTTTTTACTTTTTTTAGTTTGTCAAGTATATCAAAATTACTTAACGCGGCCGACTTCATCTCTTTGTTCCTGGCAACATTAGTCCTCATCCTAACAGAGTTGGCAATAGACTTCCCGCCAATCCTGCTAGTAATGGAGCTATTGGAATAAATCCACCTTTTCTCCTCGGTCGTGTCTTTTTTTTTCGTCGTTGTCTTTTTTTTCGTCGTTGTCTTTCTTTTTGCTGTTTTTCGTTTAGACATTATATTTATCTTTAGACAAAAATTTTCTTTATTCCATGACCTTCAACTGCCTTTTTCGTTGCGCCAGATACTGCTCCAGACGCTGCTGCTAATCCTAATGTACCTAACACTGGCAAAATTTTAGGTATTAATGTTCTGGCTATTACAGATAGTGCCGGACCAAAGAAACCACCTTGTTTTACCATCGCAGTTATTTGTGCAGCACTTAAATTTAAAACAAAAGGTTTCCCTCGGTTATATTTATTTACTTGTTTTTTGGTTAACATTAATTTTCTTAAAGTACCTAAAACACCTGCGTTAGGGTTGGCCTTTAATGAAACCTGCCTCTTCTTTGCAACAGCAGCTGCTAATTTTTTAACTTGACCATCAGTCAAATATATTTCTTTTACAATATATTTTGTCATCTTATATTCAAGTTACAGATTAAACTTGTACCGACATTTTACCTCAAACAAAGTCAATCGTAATAGTTCTGTCGCTGATCACTAACGCGTACACGTACAACTGCGTTGCTGGAACTGCTCCGAGTGTCCATGTAATTTCAATATCAGCAGTTGAAATTACATCTCTTTCATTTTGTTTACTAACATCAAAATAAAATATCGGATAGAGTGTACGAAATTCCTCTACTTATATCTGAGATCCGTCTCCAACATCTTGATATTTTTGCAGTGCGTCGAACAGGTACATGTAAAGTCGAGTAATATTTTTATTAGCGTTACCTGCAAAATTACATTCTATCGCTCGCTCCGGGTATTGCTTTGAATTTATTCTAGCATATATTCGTCTAAAATCAGCATTATCAAATATCGCATTATTTTGTTGTTGGTTAACACGTCGCGCTTGTTGTTGAAATACAACAAATATTTGCCGTGGCTTTTGTTCAGTCGATGTCGTTGTGACTCGCCATGTGTAGTCGGTGGTATTTGGAACTGCTGTTTGATATATTTTATGTTGCTGTAAATGAATCTTTTTTGTGCGGTTTTTAAGAACATCATCTAATTCGAGCGATTTTGAAACTGTCGGCGTTATTCGAGGCATCAACAGCGCAAGTTTGTTTATGATAAATTGTACATCAGCTCCACCAGATCGAAATAAACAATCATTTTGTTCTGATCGATCTAAAATAAGTGTATGTTTAACTCCACGAAATACTTTATTGTAGTCCCTGCAAAAGCCAAATACTGTACTTAACGGCAGCATCATTGTAATTTGACGTGATACTGCTGCAAGTGCCTTTCTCTTAGCATAACCCTCATTATAACGTTTATTTCTTACGCTAATTGTCTCGTTAACTAAATTTAACATTGCAGTACCGTCAGTAGCCGCAGCTGGTGGTGCTATACCCAGATTATTACAAGCTGCAGTAAGTGAGACTCTTGTAGCGTCTGCATTAGCGGCTGCATCTGGTGCGGCTATAACAAAATTGTCAGCATTAGCGATAAGAAAAGTTCTTACAATTACAACATTTGCAGCAGCATCAGCTCCAGCAGCTAATGCTACTCTTAAAATAAATTCATTTATTGCAGGAATTATTGCACCACTTCCGGTATCTTTAAACCACATCATATTAGTTGTAGTTGATTTGGAGTAATCATCGGAAAACGATATAATATTTAAGATTGTACTTGCAGCTTGTAAGTGACTTGAAATATCTTCGACAGTTTGATTAGCTAGTTGATATCGAGCACTTTTAAATAAACACCAACCGTCATTTATAAGAGCTACTTGTGCATCGGCTGCAATTGCGGCAGGTGGAACAGCTACTGTCATAATCTGGCCACGAACTTCCAACATTGCTTTATGAGGCAGTAGAAATACGTCATCGTCTCGAGTATTAAATGTTCTAACGTCAGCCTTATTAGGTTCGTTAGAATTTTCATCGAGATATTCAACATATTCAAATTCTGTTACCGCGTCGTCTTCGTCATAAATTTCTGCTAAATCAAGATAATTTTTTACAGACATTTTTTTATTTATTAGGTTATATAAAATTTTGTCATCAACGATAGCGAAGCTATTTCGGTGTTGTCGCTTTAGATATTAATTTTTGTATAATTTGTTCTCCTTTTGGTGATAAAAGTTTTTTTGTTGTTGTTATCATTACGCGTTGAGTTTTGTTTGTTGGTGCGATTTCTGAAATAGCTTGTTTGATTGTCGGTCTTTTTATTTTATCAGCTATTTTTTGTCCCACAGCAGTTCCAGCTGCAGATGCAGCTCCAGTTGCAAAAGCTTCTCATGCGTCAAGTGCAATTGGTGCAACTTTATGAGCTATTCCTGGAGCATTTTCTATAATTTTAGTGAATATATTTCCCAAAAATCCTCCTACTATTTTTCTACGAAAACCTTTTTTTCTGTTTCATTATATCTGAGGTTGTATAATTTTATTACCAAATCTTTTAGAAAATATGTTTACTTTGTTCGCGTAAGTGTAAATAATAAGTAAGAATTTCATTGTTAAAATACAGTTGTCGTCCAGACTGATCTCTTAATTGCATATTTACTTCTGTTATTTGATTGTCAACGTTTAAAGGATAATAAATAAAATGACGTGGACTAATTTGCATAAGAGAACCTTGTGGAACGTCTGGTGAAAAACTGTATATCGCTTGTTCTTTACTTCACTTAGCTGAGTAAGATCCAGATGCAATAGAGCAATTTATTAATATTGCGTTTACATCAGTTATATTTACTGGATTTTCACCGTCATATGTAATAGCTTAATCAAAAGAAGGATATGTTTTAACAGTAAATCCTATCAGTGATGCGATACTTTTTACATCAAATAAAACGTGTATTTTTTAATGTCATTCTTGCGCGTAACGTATTATAATTTGGTGTCAACTCAAAACTATCAGCTACACCTTCATTTTTTGTTTATAGTTCTTTTATTATTTTATTTAGATCAGTGACATTATAAGCTCCTTGTGGAATTTTAAATGTTTTCCACTTCAAAAATGGTGAAGTACGTATAGGAATAGTAAATGTAAATTCATCGTTTACTCCAGTTTTTACATTAGCCATAGCATGCCAGCAAGTACAGGAAATTAGTCCTATTTCATATTGTTTTTCACGATCTAGTTCTATTGGCGGAATATACTTTACATAAAAATTTGCGCTATCTTTATCAGATTGGCTAGAGTTTAGTAATAATGTTGGTGACATTTTTTTTAATATAAAATTGTTATATTAAATCATTACACAAATTTATAAAATTAAGTCGGATGTAAAGTTTCGTATTCGTCAGATGTTAATAAATTTTCCGATCTCAAATTATCAAGTATGTCAATAATTTCATTGTCAATTTCAGAACCAACATTTCCAGCTTCTTTTGATGATATCAATAACATTAATCTGCCAATCATTTCCGTAACTGATGCGAATCTTCTAACTCCTTTTCCAGTTTTCTTTCTTTCCTCTTCTAAAAGTTTTTAAGCGATCATTATCATAATGTTCAAATAATGTTTTAAAAGTGTATCCTTTTTCAACATATTTTTTTTCTCTAAATTTTTTTGCAGTATTTTTAAAAACAGTAGCAATAGTATCATTTCTAGCTGTTTTAAAAAGTTCTTCCACATTTTCCATTGTAGCTGTACCAATTTCTCTGTAAGTTCCTTCACCTTCTGCTATGATATCTTTTAATTTTTTAATGAGATCTTGGTATTCATCTTCTTTCCAATTATACATATTATCAACGTCAGAAATATCATATTTTTCCATCAAATTAAAGTATTCTTTTGATGTTATTTCTTCTTTTACCTTGTCTTTATATTCATCACGATATCTTTCATCTTCACGTTCTGATATTTGTAAATCTTCTTCGGTCATTATAGGAGCTTGTAGTGTATATGCTGATTCTTCTGGTCTTTCATCCAATAATTTTGCTTCTTTATCTAAACCACTACTATGAAAACTACGGAATTGGTTCTTTCTTATATTATTAATAACTTTAATATAAAGATCAGCGATAATTCCATGTCGATATGATTGAATACTCTTATAGTAATTTCTATTTTCTAAAACAACTTTGCTGAAATGCTCATCACCCTCTCTTTTTATTTCTTTTAATTTTGCAACTTTTTCGTCAGCTTCAAATTCATCTTTGTTAACATCATGTATTCTCACATTCTTAAAGTTATATTTTTTATTAAAATCTTCATACTCATCATCTCTTATTTTGCTATCTTTATTTTCTAAATCATATTCAAATCTTTTTTCTTCTATATTTTCTCTCTCTCTCTCTCTTCTAAGTTCTTCTTCTTCTAACTTTCTTTCAATTGGTCTAACTACTGCTGCTTCTGCTAATCTTTGTTGAAGTTCCAGTGGATTCTTTATCAGCCGATCTATTTCAGCTTGTCTTGCAACAGGATTAGCTATATTTGCCGCAAGTGCCTCGGCTAATCTTCTTTTTTCTTCTTCGGATCTTTCAATAATTCTTCCAGCAGCCGCTTCTTGTTGTTCATTGATTAATCCTAGTAAACCTTTATCTTGTATTTTGTTAACTTCTTCTTCTGATAATGGTTTAGTTTCATGTTGTTTTCCAAGTAAAGCCTCAGTAACTGGTTAGAGAGCGGCGGCTGTTGTTTCTGCTGCAGCCACTTGGCCACGTCGTGCTTGTTGGATCATCTGCCTAAGTTCATCTTTAGATTTAACAAGTTTTTTTTAGATTTTCTATATGTTTTCTGTACTTTGCTTGTCTTTCCATTAATTATATACTATTTTCTATAAAAATTATTGTAGATATTTTTCAATACAACAGCGAAACATTTTACTCGTATCATTTGTTAATTTATCAAACAAAAAAAAGTCATATTTATTTGCCGTCGCTTGATGATATAATTCAATAAATTTATCTTTTGTTACATCACCACATTGTTCGTTCGCGATATTTCTAACGTCAACATTGTCAAGTCCAGGAAATAATATAAAACAACCAGTATTTCGCCGAATAAATCTGTCAACATTATAAAAACCTTGGGCGAGATAAATAGAATTACATTTCTTATTACGTGATAATAAAAAATATGATCTTATTTTATTCATTTCCTCGTTGTTTAGCGGAATATCATCAAAAACAACTATCTTGTGTTCGGACGAATCAAGTTGATTAACTGGAACAAATCCGGCGACACAATGACAGGAAACCTGTTTATGTCAAATCAACGAGTACTAGATTTAGAAACAGATTATCCACCTATAAATGTCGTTAATACACAAGCTGTTAGTTATGCACAACTTAAATTAATCGTCAATAATAAACTAGATAAATCTGGTGGAACTTTAAGCGGTAACTTAGATATGTCAGGGAAAAAAATTATAAATTTGGAGACCAGGTATCCACCAGCAAACTTAAATCAAACTCAAGCGGTAAGTTATTTGCAGTTGAAGTATGTTGATGATAACAAACTTGATAAAATAGATGGGACAGTTACAGGTAATATCAACATGTCAGGATTTTTTAAAATAAATTTAGAGATTGTATATCCGCCAGAAAACTTAAATCAAACACAAGCTGTAAGTTATGCACAACTAAAATCTGTTGACGATAATAAGCTTAACAAAGCCGGTGATACAATGACAGATGACCTGTCCATGTTAAATTGAAAAATAACTTGATTACCAATAACCTCACCATCTGATAACACTGATGCTATTAGTTAACCCATATTTTAACAAATCTGGTGGACCGATGTCAGGGAATATAAACGTGAAAGCCAACAAGATAATGACGACTTACATTCCAGTTAACCCTAACGATCTGACAAATAAAGCGTATGTTGACAGTCTGTCTAGTAGTGTAAAACGAACCAAAAATAATGTTGGGTATATTCCAATATTGTTTAAGTCAGCAGTTGAATTTGAGGTAAGCGCATCATCGTTTTATCCTGAAAATTATCCTTATTACGCTTTCTCTGATAGACACGAGTGGACGACCAACGGAGAAATTGAAATTTTTGGATCAAAATCAAATGTCCTACTGCAGTTGCTATTTGGCAATTTCATTTGCGAGGCCGATTAAACTCTAATGTTGGTCGAATTTATGATTGGAAATTGGAAGGATCAAATGATGATATTAATTGGGCAACATTGTATAGCACAACAGACACTTACATTTCAACAACACAATATTTTACGATTCCGACTGAAAACACTGTTAACAAGTACTTCTATTTTCGAGTTTATGTTATTGCTGCTGAACGTCCGTTTCCAGGACTGACATCATTTCAAATATATACACTCGATGATCAAATTTAATCTAATGCTATAAAATAATTTCAGAACCATCAATTATAACCGTTGCGAAAGAATTTTATGATAATATTTTTAACCCTAAAATAGATGTTGGAGCTGTTAATAACATGGCAAAAATGTTACAAGGTTTGAAAAACTTGGCATCGAATCGTTAGACAATTCAACATTGCCAGGAAATTCTGCTAATTTTATTCGCGTTATGCATATGGGAGGACCACAACTGAATAAAGCAATAGAAAACTTGACATTATAAGCAGATACTGTCATCCTGATGATTGTCTAGAAGAACAAAAACAAGTTGAAATTATACTTAAAAAAATATTACTCCAGCTTGATTTGTATAACGTAGATTTTATAATAAAATCAGACTTAATAAAAGCACGAGTTTATAGTGGAAGAACATTGGAAGAAAGACGAATAAACGAAAATCATACTCGTCTTGACAAACTAGCGGAAACTAAGAAAATAAGAATAAAAAGAAACAAAAATGTATATGATAGTTTTTCAAAACGACATATTTTTAAACATCTCGGTATGTACTACAATGACAAAGAAACCTTGGTTAAAATCGTTACTATGACGTCAGACGCAGAGTTAATTATTAAAGTGTACGCAAACGCAATTTTGCCAATGATACGTAAACAAGACACAGAATTTGATCCGATTATTGTTAACAAGTCTCAAAGATAATCAAAACTTTAGACGATGAAATTAGTAATTTTAGTGATGATGAGCGAGAAAAGTTTTTTGAATTAGTCGATCAAACAAAGTTGGAAGTAAAGTCTGATTCTTATTATGATATAAGTGAAGAAGACGATATTTCATTCCCATCATTACAGTACTCTAGACAATTGTCACCACGAAATTATTACAACGAAATTAAAACAATACTCACAAAACCATATGAAAAATTAATGTTAAAAGTAGCTTCTGCTGTTGGTCTTCTTACAATTGAACTAGATAAGCTTAAAAAATTAATGTTAGCAAATTTCGTAGTCGCATATGCAATTATCAGACAA
>JAECUM010056058.1:0-20139 GCA_016617855.1 Megalonaias nervosa | reverse complement strand
TTGTTGTAGGGTTTAACGCCATTTTTCAGCACATGATAGGCTATACATGGCGGCCAGTATAATTGGTGGAGGAAGAGCCCTGGAAAACCCCGGGAAGAACCACCGACCCACGAGAAGCTACTGGCAGGCTTTCTCACGTGCCCACGTTAGCCGAGCCTGAGACTCGAACTCACGCAGACAGAGGTGAGATGGCAGTGATCCGTAACGGTCAGCGCTTTAGACCACTCGGCCACTCGGGGCCCCGGTGTCGTAAAGAGTTGTATTTCTACATCTTTGGAGCTCGAGATGTTTTATCATAGATGACAGCTTGTTCAGAAGTTCAATTTTTTAGAATATAATAATTTATTCCATGGAGAACTATGCAAGTGATTCCTTTGTATAAAAAGTTTTAGGACAAAGACATTCAGTGGAAATTTATTCTAAATTGGAACATTACAAATTGTGGTTCAGCGTGGAACTCTTGACATTCGCATAAAGACTTCACCTGACGTCATCATCCTCCATCTTGGAACCTCGTCGAGATTCAAACTTGGATTCAGTTAAGACTGTTTAGTGATAGGACTTATATATTTTTTTTAATTCTAGGATGAATGTTTGGATTATCTTCACAAACTTTAAGTCCTATTTTCTATTTTCACCTTTCCACTGTGTTTTCTAGGGAAATAAATTATTTTTGTTAAAACTTATTATGCTTGTTGGTTTCACTCATTTCTTTTGTTACTTTTGAACAAGCCCATACGAACAAGCCCATACGTAACACTAATTACCACTTAGTCTCAGCTATTTAATAAATATCTTGGGAATACGTTTTGGTCTTCGCCAAATTCCGGATAAGTTGCGAAGTTTTAGTACGATATTTAGTCTTGACAAACTTTCCTAATCCAATATTTGCATTCCTTTGGTCCATCCTAACTTCCCTTAGAGGTGTTAACAGTGAGCCAATCTGATAAATCAAATATGTGTTGATATTTGACGATTTGTTGGCCTGATGTCACATGGTTATTTTAACAGGATTTGACCTGAATGGATGCTTGGACTAAATGACAACACAACAATTGTGATGAACGATGGAGTTTATGAAATGATTCTTTTACGCTCCAAACACACGACTCATTCGATTACTTAACACAAACATTCACTAGTGAAAAAAAAAAACCAAATGTGATTCATATATTCAGATATGAAGGTAAGATTAACATAATCTCACGAGATCAAAGCGAGATTCACATAATCTCGTGTAATGTAAACAATGAAAGCGATGAAAGTGAGATTCACATAATCTCATGTAATGCAAACAATATTGTACTCAATTGAAACCACAATCAATTGAAACACTCATATGACTCGTAACTCAATCATTTGTACAGCCCGTACAATCATAACCACGTGTGACTCAAATATTTGTAAAACTTGCTAATGAAACATCTTGACCTGGTTTACGTGTCCAATTGACAAATCGCACAGTTCTCCTGGATCCTTGGGTTGGTCCAAACTTGTATTGACCCCCACGCTCCCCTTCATGGATCCACCATGTGCACAAGTTTACAAATCTTGTACTTCTGTCGTACACCCGCACGGCTACACAGCTACATACAGCTACACACGGACACAGCTACCCAGCTGCACATCTACACAGCTACCCAACTGCACATAGCTACAATAAAACCAAATTGGTCGTAATAACGGAATTAAAAACTAAAAATACGTGCTACTAAATTAAACTCTTAATATTAATTTGTAACAATTCAGGAGTTTACATCGTTTCAAATCCACGTAATGGTAAAGACAACGTTTCACGCTATGGCATTAAAAATTGAATATGCTTCATATATCAAAATAACAATGCAACACTTACCCCTATGGGTGTAGAACGAATGGAGAATGTACACACCTTGACAAGATCCAAAAGACCAGTGTGTCAGTTAGATAAAAACCTTGCCTTAAATCTTCAGGGGAATGAGTATTAGTGAGGGTAAAATACCTGTGCATACCGTGCTTTTAGTATCTCTCGCCGCAAGCTAACTACGACGGAATACATGTTAATTCAGTCACTTAACTAAAAAAAAACAATTATCCACCCTAGGTAACGTTGTACGCATGTACGACGAACATAATCAAATTGTTCTAAGGCGAAACCAATTTATTTCTTGCCTTATTCTGTGACAGTTATTAAAATGTAAAATTTTGCCGTATGCACATCTTTCCGGAATGTACCTGCGCAATGTTTAAACACTTCCCGGTATTTGGTAACTGCCATATTTAGCGCGAAATTCAAAATGGCCACAGGACATAGGATTGTGCATCTCCAAGTGGATTTGCAGAGTATCCAAAGAAAGATAAATACAGTTGTTAGGTTTAAGTTGCACGACTGACGGATGTTACTTTTTCGATAAAGCATAATGTTTCATTGAATGGGGGAATAAGGCAATTGTGACAGCCTATGACGCTCGAGTGCACAAAATATGATTTGCACAAAGTTTACAACCCACCATCCTCCCTTAATCAGAAAATCTGATGCATAAATAACTCTTATTATTATATTCTCTGTAATATTTGGCATTTATTTTGTCTGCCGCAGTAGTGAAAAGAGGCCACAAGTGCTGATAACTCTAATTAACTGGGTTATAGTAATGAACGGTACGAGTTTAAGACTTTCTTGTTACTGAGACGACATGTTGCTTATTATTATGTTTGCGTGTGCTTAGAACGACCATCGGTATGTTGCGTAGACATGTTTCGTATTAACATAAAAACTGAATAAGTCATAGATCGGTATTTTTGAAACATTAATTTTGGGTGGAAAACCAGTTTAAAAAAAACGAACAGGAGAGAAAGGTAAGGACAAACTGAGTGCCAAAACTTGAAAGGTATTTTTTAAAATTTAGAACTGATGCCGTGAAAATAAGTTGAGATCAGGAGACATTATTACCGGTTGGGGTAAGAATAAAGTGCGGAGCTCAAATGCCGCCCGGGGCGGAGGTCCGAGATGCCATCCTCTGCCGTTTATTTTATTTAACTATATCCTTGTAAAGCCATCAAGGGCGGCATCACCAAATTTAAAAAAAAAAAATATTCTCTTTTATCCCCCTCCTCTCTCTTTACCTTTTATTTTCCTTTCTTATTTCCTATTTCCTTTTCTTCCTCCATTTGTTGCTGCCCCTACAGAAGTGCCGCCCTGGGCGATTCGCCCCCCATTGACTCCCCAATTCGGTACGCTAGTGGACCCAATGATATCACGCTAAGAACAGCAATTCTGCAAGTCTTTACTGAACTCACGGAGTGGTCGGCCGCTAATTTAAATCATAATTAATCTAGCAGTTTGCATTTACATAACCAATGATCTCTAGGATGTGTTAAAAAGATTATATTAATTGTATTCTATAACAATCGTTGCTTACTAAATTATTGACCAAATCTGAACTTAAACGCCTTTTGAATTCAAGACCTTCTTCCTTATGGGTCACTTGTAGATATGTTGTAAATGTATATAGAGAACTAGTCTATATTAGTGATAAGAAAACTTAGAAGTAACATATTTAAAGTCAGTTGGGAAATCGGAGTATCGGACTGTTAGTTTTGCTTTCCATATATACTGGATGCAGTATCTAATTCATTATTTTTTTTTTATATCAATGCATAGTTTAATTTTATTTTTTGAGGAGTGCAGTCTTTGGATGAAGTTATATGAGTCAAACGGCGATTTCAACACGGATATATTTGGCACTATCATCTAATTTTCCCTGAGATATCGTCTATCTTGTTATGTACAACTCGTTGTAGTTCTGAACTAAATAGAGCTGAAATTGACTGAATGGTCACCTGTATCAAGCGTTCAAGCAGCCATTTTCTCTGTTAGTTCGAAAGTCCCATAAACTAAACCATTGAACAAAGATGCCTCAAGAAAAAAAATTTAAAAAAAATATTTAAAAAAATTGTGGTCATTTTTCTTCCTTTTCGAGAAAGATGACCGCTTAAGACGTGGTCTGAGTTTATACTTTGAGGAACCTCAGAGAATTTAACGCATTTAGATTTAAGTCTCGAGTGCCCCTTAGTTTCCATATCAAGACCCCAAAGAGTAGTGCTGTTCCGATCAATCGAGTTACTCCAGGATCACTCGTTCAACCAGTTTTATTAATCATTCAATCGAGCACGACTTTTCATGATCGAGTTTCCTTACGGTACCAATAAAATCCAGGGCCGTAGAGAGCGATGACGGGCCCTGGGGTAAGAAACACCCGGGCCTGTCCTAGTTCTTGTTCAAACAAAATTTTTCTTTTATAAAATTAAAAAGTGTTTTTCGGCCCAGGTTCCGGGGATACAACCTCGGTTGCCCCCTCCCTTGTCGGCCCTGATCACACCCATTTACTTAAATTGTTATAACAAAAAGTTCTGTAAAAATGTCCAAACAAAAAATACAAATGAGAGTAAAGGGGAAGCTCTGACATGTTTTATATTCGTGTATGGTTTTAGATGGGATTCAGATAAAGTACGTAAGTGCTAGCATCTACTGTTTCTTCCGAGAGGATTTTTAGCCTGACAAAAATGCGATCTCGTATCAAACTAGAAAATGTGGATGTGTTGTTTTTTTTCCCCATAAGAATATGAAGTCATTCAGTCTTGCTGTAAATGTTGATTGAATGACTTAGTTGTACCTATATGCATTACCTTAGTCAACATGTTGAGGACCCCTCAGTTCAAAGTTGGAAATTGTAGAATTTCTAGTTATAAAGAACTACTGTTAATGTTAATTAAGTTCATCTAATTATAATCGTGTTTCGGTGGTTCCAGTCTTGTATCTACTATCTAGCCATTACATTAGTGATTCGGCAATTCAGTTTACTGTCACGTACACTTAATGAATCTCCCGCTATTAGGTAGCTTCCTTGCTGTGAAAATCAGATGTGCATTATAAGAGAAAAGACTGACAAGCAAGTGGCCTTGCAATTTTTTTAAAATAAATTTATCTGGTGTTCCTTATTTTGTATTGCATCTCAAAAGCGTACACGATGTTTAAACTGCCCCGCAGTGAAGTAGCTACTGCAATGCCAACGATGCCGATGTACTTCGCAATAAAATATACCCTATTAAAAAAGAAAAACAAAACAGAAAAAGCATGTAAATTAAATTAAAAAATTAAAGAATGCATGGACCTCTAATAAATTTAATCTTTAACTGAGCAAATTCATCTTAAATTTTCAGAAATAAATTTATCACGTGCATCAAATTAAATTTGAATGATATTCAGACCGCGTGTGATATATCTTGAAATTAGTTTTATTTAAATAATGGAAAACGGGAGAGACTACCCTTCTGAAAGGGACATAACTCATGAAAAAAAATGTTTATAAGAACATTGAATCTTGTAAATAATAAATCACTTGGTAGTTTTCACAATAAATATATAAAATTTAAAGTATATGCAATTTTGAATTTTTTTTTATAACTTCCTTTTATGGGAAGTATATTTCTAACAAACTGGGACATTTATTTTTTTTATGAAAATGATTGAACTTTTGTTTCTCAAAAACAAAAATCGCCGATTATTTTAAAATTTAATTTGTTATGTAGACAAGTTAATGGCGCAGTCTGCTTCGTTCTAATGGGTCCAATGGATACATGTTTTGTCTAGTGTTTATTTCTAAAATAATATCTAAATAAAATTTTGAATCCAAATTCTTTTTGATTTTTTTAACATAAAAACAACACTACAGACCTTTGGGGGTAACACGAACATATAAATACTTTATATATTTCGGAAACATCGGGGGAGGAACACCTCAGTGTTACGAGCTAACATAGCTGGGAACTAACGAGGGTCCCTCATATAAAGAACTTAAGTTTTTTAATACCACGCTGTACTAAATTTGCTAAACTGTCCGGAACATGCTTCATTCACTTTCCTCATTACAGTCGTTAACTAAAACGGGTCTTCCTAACGCTTCAATCAACATTTACGACTTTTATGTGATTTATATGTCTCTGCATCTGTGTATGTGTGTGTATTTATGTATGCAAGTACTTATAAATTTGGCTTGAACATAGTCTGTTTGCTAAATTATGCCAAAGGGGTCGGACTGCAAGTTCTCACAACATTAAATAAGCCATTCCCCATGCAAACACAGTGATACAAATTAATAAAAAAATAATCATGACAATCGGCAGAAGCGACAGAAAAACAAACAAACAACAGCAACAAATTAGAGTTTTCTGACAGTCAAAAGATAAAGCTTCGAATAAAAAAAGAAGGGAGAATGCGATTTACCAATTATCGGAAGGAACAATCAATTGGTCATGATATTATTATTATTAATAATTAATATTATTAATAATTAATATTATTATTAATATTAATAATAACCTTTATATTTAGAATCAAACGAAGAAACATTAGTTAAAACTCCTAGTATCTTTAATGTACCTTTGAAACAACTGATATATATTCAAATTTTGCTCATTTGCAAGTTCGGGTGTGCCAAATAAGAGTTTAAAGAGATCGGGACGGGTATTTCGTTCAGACTAGGTATTAAATTTTGTCTTTGAAGTAAGTATTGGTTGCATATGAAACTATAATGATATGTACTTCCTACTTCTACCTCCCAGGTAAATAAGGGATAGTCTATCAGGTCATTGTCGTACTGATCTTATTTGGGGTTGCTACCTTGGTTTCTGATCCTAGGTTGAATAACAGCATATTTATAATCACCGGAAAAACCGCTTTGGTGGCCTACACAGCAAAGACATAAAAAATGGCACTAACAGTTACCTCGCTAGGCACTCAGCATTGTGGTTAGTGTTAGGACTAGTCGGCCTGGTGTCAGGATAATGTGACTGGGTGGGACATGATGCTGCATGTCTGAGGCATGATGCCCCAGTGCTAGACATCACTATAAACTGCCACACTGCAGATATCGTAGCGATATGACTGAAAAATAAAGAAGGAAAGCTATTGTATAGTGGGGTAATATACTTTTAAAATGTTACCAAATCGCTTTCCCATTTGTCATTTTCAGGTAGGGTATTCCAGATGAGAATAGAAGAGTTCAGGAAAGTTTATTTTGTTATTTCAAGTCTGGAATTTAATAAAGAGAAGTTTTGTCGGTTACGTAAATTGTACCTTGTCATTTCTCCCACCAAGCGTGGAAGCAGTTCATCGTAATAACTTGGTGAATCATTATAAATGATTCTATGAAAAGTGAAGAGTTTGTGAAATTTTCTTCTTTCTGAGAGCGTGGGGATTTCTGGTTAGACCTGGGACTATCCTGGCAGCATCGAACTGAAATCTCTCTAATCCGTCTGAGTCTTCTTATGAGCATCCACCCCCACCCCACCCCCAAAAATTTAAAATAGGCCGTATATAAGATGAGTAAATTATATGAGGATTTTCTATTCAACATGTATTTGAGTAATCTTAAAATATTACGCAATAGTATATTTTCAATATGAATATTCTATGCCTGCATTATTAAATGTAAGGATCAAATGTTTATGATTGTCAACAAATGCAAGTGATTCCTTTTGAAACTTCAGTTTGGGAAACAGCGTGTTATTCTTTTTGATGAAAAAACATCACTTCGTGTTTTTGCTGCGACGAAGCTCACCAACCATTGATCTGACCAGTCTTGTAGAGTTTCTAAGTCGGAATTGAGTATATATTGGATATCTTGCATATTTCTAAGAGAGAGAGAGAGAGAGAGAGAGAGAGAGAGAGAGAGAGAGAGAGAGAGAGAGAGAGAGAGAGAGAGAACTATTGACTGCAAAAAGTATGGTGTGACTAACTGTTTTATCAGCAATATCACTGATATATGCAAGAAACAATTACGGTCCTAAATTTGAACCTTTGGGCACCCCAGCTGAAACCGACTGAATTGTGGGTTCTGCGGTTTTCACAACATTTTGTATTCTATCGGAAAGATAGTTAATGAACCAATTAACCAGATCTGACTCTGTTCCATGGCTTTTAAGTTATGGTTAAGGCCTTTACGCCAGACTCGGTCCAATGCTTTAGATACATCGCAAAATATTACATACGTGTGTTCTCCATGATCGAGTACTTCACAGATACAATGGTATGTATCTATCAATCGATACACAGTTGATTGATTTGGACGAAATCCCGACTGCTATTTGTAAATAACATCATTTTCCAGTAAATAATTGTATACATGTTTGGAAATGACCCTTCCATGGTTTTGCCTGCACAGCTAAGTCAATAAATGGATCTATAATTGGTGGTATCATTTTGCTATATTTCTTGTGCATTGGTAACATTACAGCTCCCCCCCCCCCCTTCCAGAGAACAGGGATAGTTTTATCATTAAGGGGTCTGTTGAATAAAATGCACAGAGGTCGTTTAATCGCCGGTGCCCCACTCTTTAGAAGATTGTGACTTATCTAATCAGAACCACACGCTTTATTTTGAGGACTTCTTCTTATAACGTCTAGAAGTCCCTGTTCTCTTACTACAGTCCTTGTCAATTTGTTAATAGCATGAAGTGGCCATTCCGGCAGAGCTAGATTTAGATACACCTGTGAAAAACGAATTTAAAAGCTCGGCCTTTTATAAATTGGAGAATGCAGTGTTCAATGTGGCATTATTTTGCGTGAAAAGTAGTGGTTGTATGGGATGATTTTTGTTAAGCCGCCAAAAGTCTGTTGAGTTGGTTTTGACAATATCCAAAATTATCATAACACAAATAATAATTTTCCTTCGCCAACTGTTTTAATTGTTTGCCTTAGTTTGATTTTTATTTGCATTTAGCCCAGACTATCGGGTTGCTTATTCTGATCCCAAACTTTCTCAACAGATCTCTGTTGCTAGCGTTTCTTCCTATAACGTTATCATATCATGCTTTATCGTAAGGTCAAAAAGTTGACAGTCTTGTTGGAATGCATTTCTAATAAGGTGGATGTAAATTGTTTTGGTTCACATATCGGTAGAGATAACTCCTGAATTTTAGAATTTCTATATTAGGAGGTGCAATAATAGAGGGTCGAGTAAAGATGAATAGGTGCGCTTATTAAATTTTTTAAATTGTTTAGTGCCATAATTTCACTGAGGTTTTGCAGACTGGGATTTAGCAAGTCCTTATTTAGGTCACCAATAATAGTTGTCTTTTCATAAATACTAAGGGCTCGATCTATGCCTATATTGATGGCATCACAGAAACAAAAAAAAAAAAAAAAAAAAAATAAAAAAATAAAAAAAAAGAAAAACCACGTTCCGAAGGAGATCGTTAGTAGATAGGATCTATTCTTTACATAAATTCGAATCCAAAGTATTTCATTATTTTTGGCAGATATCTCTGATACATGATTTAACACCTGAGTTTCTGATATATAAAGCGTAATTATGTATTTAAAAATATATGTATGCATTCATTTATCAATATGGATGAAGGGATGGATGTACCAAACATTTCGAATATAAACAAAGAGAAAACATCTAGCAATACAACTGTGGATCAAAAACCTAACTCATTTATTTAAGAAATTCACCATTTAAAGGAATACGTAGTAATGCAAGGTTCTAAACCCACATAATAGCTGAATACGATGGTCCAGGGAGGACATCCTTATTTCCGTTTTCGTAGTGGAATCAATTAAGGGAAGAAGCTTGGCCTGAAGAAAACTATGAAATTTGCCCACCACGCAAGTATAATCTCTCTCTCTCTCTCTCTCTCTCTCTCTCTCTCTCTCTCTCTCTCTCTCTCTCTCTCTCTCTATATATATATATATATATATATATATATATATGAAAATTGCTTTACCTACATTTCGGGCTAAATAAGCTCTTCGTAAGGGGAAAAGAAAACAACTTACATATACAAATCATACGTTTAACACAAAAATTTGAGTCCGGTGAAAATTTTATGACTGGCTGTAATTTTGACAAAACTGCAACGGGAAGGTTAGATAGTTAGATTATTTCATATATATATATATATATATATATATATATATATATATATATATATATATATATATATATATTATTACAAAATCGTTTTGAGTTTAGGCTTTTAGACTACATAAAACAGAATTAATTTGTATGTATGTATGTATATATGTATGTATGTATATATGTATGTTTGTATGTATGTATGTCAGCGTTGTCATTCTAATTTTGCTTATGTATTCACTGACGGCAAAGTGGATTAAATGGTCAGAAAGAGCAGGTCATGAACCTACAGTTATGGGCTAAAGCCCAGTTGGCGGAGATGTGTCGATGTTCGTATTCTTTGTTTTGAACAAAAGCATAGTCCCATGATAACCAACCACCAGCAACACAAAAAAAAAAAAAAACAAAACAAACAAGACCAACCCTTATTCGTGACCGCTAGAAAAAAAATGTAATGATTAAAGGTACCTACAACGTCATCATTCCAGCGTCAGTGTGAATGTTTATTCTTTCCTGGTCAGTCAAAGAAAAGATGTGACAGTTATGGTCGCTGATAACGATCATCTTATGCTGTAAGGAAGAAATTATAATTTAGCCCCTAATATCACGTGCTCAGTGCACATTAGTGCATTTGTTTTCGTGTCATCACGGGAGTAGATTTTGCTTGTATGAAGGAGTTTTTAATTTTTTTCAAAAAAATATCACTAATTCAGACTATTTTATTTCCGAAATGAACGAAATTGGATAATGACGTCATGATAGTTGCTAGCAGTAAATTTTTTAGGTAGCCAATCTTTGTTAAATGTATTTATGATTGTACGATCCAAAATTTAATCAAAAGCAGGGGAGCGACCATTTGATTGTAAGAAGTCCATCTCACCTCCCTCAGCACCTTTCCACCTAAAAAAATAGTCGGTCCTTTTTGAACCCTGCGATTGAATCTATCCTAACGTAATAATAGAGACGGAAAACCTCAGTGAGCGATCATTTAAAATTAGATATATGAAACTTTTAGATTCTACGAGCCTTGGAGTATAGTCCAAAAAAACCCTGAAAACATTCATTTTGTTTCATGAAATTTAATTGATGGGACCACGACAATAAAATCGGTGAGCACAACAATAACATTTTTTTTTAGCCATATAACAAAAATCACAGACTATATTCAATGAAACCATAACCATCCACCATCGCCACAAAATTATGCGCTTTTACAATCTGGTAATTTACTATCCAATAATTGATAGTATCCCTACGCGGCCTATTTGCAGGTCATATATGTCTGTTAAGAGTACAAATGTAGTTCCTAAATCTTGTCCCCATAACATTGTTTATTTTCATGACTTTAAGGTCAATCTAATATATATCTTGACTGAAAATTTAAACCAAGTAGAATTCTTCGAAAGAAATGTGTTAACTTGAGTTTTTGTAAATCGTAAAAATTGCCCATGCTAAATGAAGCACTTCCGTTGTGAAAGTTTTCTTTTCGGAGGTTCGTAGTTTTGCATGTTGTCAAGCTCTTCTGTTTAGGAGGTAATTTAATCTTGCTTATAGTTCGCAATCCCATAATGTTTTAATACAAGTGGTGAGTTTTGAAAACCACCGTCACCAACGAAGTGTTTGACATACGTTCGGATGCATCGGACATTATACCGTTCGATGATATGATGTCATACAGTAATTTGGAAGACATGGTCTGATATTCTACTTAGTTGTAAAATAGAAAAAACTGAAATAAATTAAAGCAAAGTTATGCTGATAACGTCGCGTGATAAATAAAGTTTCATACGTCCATTTTTATTTCAACTCTTGGCAATCCCCACAAAGCTTTGATCATGCCTTGAACAAATACATCCAACAAGTTTTTCTGCCAAAAGGAGAATGCATCTCGAATGGTGTTTAGATTGAACCTAATGTATAAATAATTGTAGTTTTAATTCTTTAAGATGATTAATTCCAAGTGGAATTCTGTATATTGTGTTCCATGCATTATTCTATGCTGTGTTAGCCAATATTTTGTGATAATCTGAATATTTCACAAATGTAGTATAGACCATAACGCTATAAAAGACGTGAAAGTAATGTCAAGAGGATAAGAACTAGGCCGGTAAATCAGTCTGTCACCAGTGATGATATTGATTTTAGGCTCAGGGGCTGATATCGCCTATTTATTAAATGCTGCAAAAATCTGCAGCCATTTTTGCCTGCACACATCGGTGTACATTTTACATTCTTACCGGTATTTCTCGCGGCTGTGTAGGCTACAGTCGGCTGAAGGGTTCTTTTGCTGACATATACATTATATTTCCGGAGCAAATTCTATGCTTTCTGACTTGTAAATCCACGTGGATAACAGATAATGTATATGAAAATATTGTCAGATCTGAATGGTTTAACAGTAACACACCGGCTTCACATCTTGTGCTCATAGGTTCAATTCCAGACTCCAGAAAGAAGGAGAATGCGGTAACGATCCATCCACGATCTGTTAATTTCTGCTGTTACTATGGATTCTTTCCATTGAAATAGCCTCACTACGACAACCTGTGTGCTGTTGAAGTTACTTGATATATGAAGGGAACAACAATTACCAAACTAGGCAGGACTTAATCAATTTAAATCATGACTGGGCATGACAAATAAACATAAATAAAAGTATAGTTTCTGTATTGTTTGTTGTACTGGTGGACAATGTAGACACCAGATACTTTAGATCGCATCCTTATATCCTGCTTTCAGAAGAACCCAAGTCTTTGCAAATGTCTACACTTTATGACGACAAAAACTAATTTATCCAGTGTTCGAATATCACATGGAAAATAATATCAATTACTATTTATTACAAAAGCTCTTTGTCACAAAATCACTATTAATATGTACATAACTAATTGTACAAATAATTATAAACACTCTTTCCCTATACGTGGCCTGGTAGACACTATAGAATTCACTGCAGAAAAGCACAAGGGTACATGCATGTAATGTTTATCATCACTAAGCATAATACGATATATTTAGTGTAACATTCACGATTAGTAAGTGTAGAGGGTCGCCCCACTGTGGGGTTTTGGTTGTGGGGGATTGGGGGTGGGGTGCCTCCAATATTTATTTAAATTATGGTAGAAGTCCCACCCAGGCTCGATTTTGGTTGGAAGTTGATTTAGTGACAGTTAGATATACAGCTCCGAGCCCCCAGTCAGCAATGCCGACGGTTAAATGTTTAAAGATACAAAAAGGATGAAGTTCAATAATAACAATTTAATAACAGTTAAAAGATCAATAGTTCGAATTTCCCAATTACAATTCTTCCGCTTGACCCTTTTCTAGTCTATGGCATCATTTGATTCGTAGTGTGAGAGATTTCCACCTGTCCTTGTGTACTACTCATCTGTGTATTCTTCTCTATCTCCTAATTCCCTCTCGTCCTCCCTGACTCCCTCCAAGTTCCTTCTCCTCCTCCTCCTCCTCTATTTCCTCCTCCAGACCACTTTCCTCCTGCTCCCTTTCTATCCCTCTTTCTATGTCGACTGCACGTTGTCGACTCCGACTGCACTGTCAGTCTCTCTTCCGTCTCCCTCTTAGAGACTCGGGACTACTAACTTGCACCGGAAGTTCTGTCCCCGAAAAGCTTCCTGTGAAAACACAAGGATAGTACAATATTTTCCTCAGCGCTCACATCTCACACTACACACAGCCTATCATCAGATAAGGCTATTAAATTTCACCGGTCACGCATTCATTCACACCGAATTACGCATACATTCTTGTATGGTAAAACACAACATAATAACACAACATGATGAAAGCATGGTATTAATTACTCTTATACATACAACAATAAATTGCTTAACATCAGTACATACTCATAATTCCATTACACAAACCAATAAACAACAATCAGACGCATATCTTTACATCACAACTCATACCAAATATACAAATATTCAAATATCCATGCTCTGATATATTCACACATCTATCGTAACTAATCGTACATACATCAATCATTTTCCTAAACTCCAATTCAAACATGTGTAAACTCTAACATAACGCATTACTAAAGGTACTGGTTACTACGAAGTAACCCATCAGCGAATTACAATATTAATTCTGACGGACTAGCAATCTACATAATTCTCTACGTAAACTCAAATTCATGTCTCAAATACGCTTATAAATGAAACACTACAAGGTAATTCTACATACTAAAACAATCCCAGTAATTAAGTATACATGCTACAAATACTTACAATTATGACGCCGTAATGTTTTGCAAAAATCGAGCAAATAGCTTCCTGACCTTGTCGAAGCTTTTCCTTGTCTTACAATTCTGGTCCTAAGATTCCCGCCAAATTACGAGTGGCTTCTCTCAGAGTATCCTTTCGCTTAAAACCGCTAGATCTACTTCTCATAATCTGCCCAGGTATACTGATAAATTTACTGTACGTTTAAGCTAAAATTTCGATCTAAGATTTACTCCCACCCCCATCTTAATTCCGATTGGATGTCGCTGTGGACGGTCCCAATCAAACTTACTGACAATGTCTTCTCGCTTGTCTGTCAACGTGGCAGGTGAGAACACTCCTCGTTAACCCTGCGGGCTTCCTTTTGATCCCTGGACCCATGTTTTAACGTCTGGGTGTGAGGGCGACAAGCCCTTTGACTGGCGGCTATTCTATGATCTGGGTGGCTGGCGACTTGCATAATCAATTAACACTGCTTGCGGCTATGTTTACACGTCAAACGCGGTCATAATATATCCAAGTTTATACATTTCCTGATACCTGGACTGCGAAACTTGACAGTGAGTAATTCGTAATATTGAATAGAAATGAACGAAGTAACTTCTTCTAAAGAATGAACATTTCATATATTTTATCTGATCAGCTTACAAGTTTGTTAAAATTTTTGTATTTGTTTTAATGTGAACCACACTCTTGCTTTGAGGGAAGTGCCTTCTTACACACTAGCGGAAACACATACGACAGCTACAATAGTTCTCATACAAGCAACGACCTAGTTGAATATTTGTATTTAATTTCGGCACGCCAAACGAGTATAACGTAATTGGTGCCAGACGAAAATCTTTTATTGTAATCCGTTATTGCTATAATTTGGTCAGTATATTTCTATTGTAATAGTGATACGTGTATACATGTTATATGTTAAACTCTCAACTTTGTAGTAAAATTGGTACTTGGTTTCATCAAGATATTTTATTATTTCCCTTATTTAGTTTCAGTTAGCTGAGGAACATGATTTCTCAGCAACATGAGTATAAACTGCATCAAAAATGTTAATTTTCATACCGAGCAAAATAACTGTTACATTATTCACTTATTACCAATGAGAGAGAGAGAGAGAGAGAGAGAGAGAGAGAGAGAGAGAGAGAGAGAGAGAGAGAGTATCAATAAAGTTATCACTATTTGCGGTATGGTTTTGTGACAATTAATTCTTTTCAGAATTATTGAACTACTTAGATTTCCATTATTTATCTAATTAATTATGCGATCGATTTCAGCAATCATCCTTTAAAATAACGCCTTCAAAAACAATAATCTACAACCAATTAATCGTGTAAACAGCTGTTGGAGCAGTGAGAAAGTAATAACAAGAATTAATGGTTACACTCACAAATAAACAAATGTACATGAAAAGAGACAAAAAGAAATTACAGCTGTTAGGAGTAAGTTACACGACTGACGGATTCTACAAAGCGATCAAGCTATAGTATTTCATCAAATTGGGAAATAAAGCAATTGTGACAGTCTAACACATCCAAGTGCACACAATAAGCTTTGCGCATAGCTTACAACCCACCATTCTCCCTTCATTAGAGAAGTTGATGCTTAAAACAACTCATTTTGATTTCATCTGAAAAAGTTGGTGTTTTATTTAATCTGTCGCATCATTGAAAAGACACTACGTGTGCTGATATGATCTAAGCAGAATTGAGTTATAATACTGAATGATAAATATACAAGGCTTTCTTGTTACTAAATAAGTTCTTGCGTACTGTATGATACGTGTGTTTGTATTTGCATTTATGGCGATCCGCAAAACAATTACTTACAACGATAATTTACAAAACCAAATGGTCAATTGGATTTTAAAACCAAGCTATTTTATTTTATAGCAATCTTTGCTTACAATAGTATTGATCACACTTGAGCTTGAACGCTTCGTGAATTCAAGACCTGGATTCGCATCGGACACTCGTAGCTATGTTGTAGATGGATATAGAGAACTAGTCTATAATAGTAATAAGACCACTAAGAAGTAATAGCGTTAAGACGAATTCGGAAATCCGTATATCGGGATTTATCTACGTTTTCAATAATTACTGGATGCATTAGCTACGTCCTTCCTTTCCATATCCATCCATATTTTATGTTTTGAAGAAAGCAATCTTTGGATAAATTAGCAGTCACAAGGCAATATTATCAATTTGACCTGAGATGTCGCCTCCCAAGGTCTTATAGACGGCACTGGCTGGCCCCATAGAGGTACACAATATATTTAACAAAAAGTCTTGATATTGTGTATCAGCATTCTTCACGGCAAATGCTTCTGTATACTTTATCAGATAGTCTGTAAAAACAAAAATATATGTTTCTAGGCACGTAGGTGACAATGACCGTGTCCATTAAAGCTTCTTGTGTAGCCTCTTCCTCGACCGTGAAATGTTGGAGGCCGAGTTCTCAGAGAAGCAACTTCACTTGCCAAAAACACGATTCTTTCAGGTAGAGTCTGAATCTTGTCATCGCTGTATCACAAATCAAGGTTTATACCAACTGTAGTCCATTAAGACTGAAGTGTTACATTAACATTTTGTCATTTTCATTTCAGCCCCTATGTGAACTGCGGGCTAGACATCGTACTGCATTTCCGTAATCGTCCATACTTTCACCCATCAATTGTTTCCTTTGAAATGGTTTAGAGAAATAAGGTCTATGTAAATGTTCCAGGCAATATTTTTCCATCAGTTTCCTAAGAAGTACATCAAGACGATATGTCTTCCTCGTCTAGATCCTCGATATAGTCTGCCTGGCGTCTTAACCGTGCTGCAAGTATCTCCTATTTTTTAGTACTATTTCAACTGTGTTTATACTGTCAAATGTTTTATGCCAGCCTTAAAAAGCTAAAGGTTTGCAAGTGATAATGTTTATTCTTGAAGCTCCAGTTTGTCGAAGTACAAATTAATTCTTACTCGTCCGTTCTTTTTCATTATTTGCTCTTCGCATAATCCACCAAACACAATCGTTTAAAATTCTACTTCTGACACCACGAATGTCGAGAAGGCCTTTTTCCCAAGTACGACATTCTGCTGCTTCCAATCTTAGTGACTTTGATGATCATTCCATCACTAGCTTAATATTTAAATTGGATCGGCGGCACGTGACCACCATTAGCTTTATAATTAGCTCGTTTTTGGAGTATTTTTTTTTATGTAGAAAATCACACATCGACGCTCTGGCATAGCTTTAGCTGACTGGTGGGTAACTACTCTTATACGATGGTGACATTTGAAGCTTACCGTCAATGTTGACAAAGTTGTTTCCCTTGAATTTCAGACAGTCACTTTATGACTGCAGCCGTAGCTGTGATGTTCGTGGATTGGTTTACGTTCCATTTCAATACCATTTAGCATACTTGTGTCGTTTTCTTTCTTTTTGTTTGAGGGGTGGTGGGGTCATGGTGTCATTCGCGTTATGGACTTTTTGCAAATGACCAACTAGACAATAATTTTTAACAAGAGTTGTCCCCCATTGTACACGATAAGGGACGAACAACAACAACAAATTCGAAAATACGCATTAGCTTTCAAAAGCCTGACGGTTCCGTTATATTAAATTCATTGTTTGGTTAAAACGGGAGAACAGTAAGAAAAATTAAGTGGGGGCAAATGTAGGTCAGGTAATCTATTTAAAGAAGGAATATTCTTTTGTAAATGTTGAGCATCTGTGGGATTTTGCTTCAGTAAGGCTATTTATTCCTGTCAAAAGGAGGAGAATGTGACATACTCTTCTGCTGCAGTGATCGTAAATACATTTTTCTGGCATTGTTGCCAGTCCAGACTGGACCGGTTTGTACAATTGCAACTTCACACCCTTACACGTTTTGAATTATACATGCATGTCCAACTGAAGTAAATCTTTCTCGCTTAATGCTTAGGGATTAAAAATACCCCTATGCAGATCCTTTGAATTTAATTCCTCATTAAATCATGTTATAGAAGACTTGTTTTGAAATCTCTATACCGGCCCATACATATACATGGCTGTTTTGAAGCCATATTGGTGTGTACAATGACTACAGATGTTACAGTTAAATACTGCACCGATCAACCTACACCTATCTGCCAATCGAAATAGTTGTAACAGGAATCTCGCACGACCCACCTACATCGATATAAGATAGTAATTTAGTATTGCACTAGTGTGTCAGTTTGGCACTTCCATCAGTTAATTGTAGCTTCTGATAAGGATTTCCCAGGCATTTGCATCAAAATTTCAAAATTTCGGAAATACCTCTTAAAATTAATATACTTCGTGCCTTGTCTTAGGGCAAGGGCACCCGCAGAAATTTTTCTGGGGTAGGGTGGCAATATGTAGTGGTCAGCCATTCAGTTTTACGGATGTAGGACCAATTATGTTTTGAGGTGAAGTCCGGGGTGGTTTGGGGGGAGAGGAGCATGATCAGTTTGTGGCCTAAAACATGAAGGTTGATTGCCTTCTAGCTTGAGATGCCTGGATTCCCATTTGAACAAAAATGTTGATTTTACCAGCTGTAGAGTGTACCAGAAAGCAAAGCATATCAGCACAAGCCATTGGCAAGAATCCACTATACTTATTTTTAATGGTTTTTCGCCAGTGGCAACCTCTGCAGTGATTTCTTAGTTTTTCATGAATATGCATAAACTTGCTTAAACAGTCATTCCGAGTGTAAATAAATTTTTCTTGCCATTGTGACCCAACTTGACTTTCACATTGATGGAATAAATCAAAGTTTTTTTTCATCCAGGTGCAGTCACTTATTGATCGATAAAACGGGCACTTTTATTGATGTGTATGAGATTGTTACATTCTGTTGTTGTTGACATTTGTTTTCATGCATGCTCAAGAAAAACTAGGAAATCTCAGCACAGCCCCAGGGGTGATAAAGGAGCATAGTGGAATATTGCCCATGGCTTGCAGTGATGTGAGCAGCCATATGTTTACTGATGCTATTAATGTTCATTTTTAATCAATAATTTTGCCCAGCACGTTTCCAACTTCAGAAATTGTTTTATTACCAGAATGCCCTTCAGTTGGTTCATCTGCAAAAAAGTGGATTGCATGATTTGACTGCTCAAGCTATATTGACAGGTCATTGATAAAGTGAAAACAAATGTACCCCAAGTATGGCCCTTTGAGGGTCCTAATATATGATGCTCTTTTCTCGCATGTATTTTGAACTGCAGACAGTTTTTTAAAAAGAATGTTATGATCAACCAGGTCAAAATCTTTCTGGAGTCTACAAAAATAGTATAATTTGAATTCACTGGAGTTATCTAGATATCTTCTATTTTATATACTGAACAGTTAGTTTTTGTACTATCTTTGTTGCAAAGTTTATTGACTAGTTTTAAAAATGTTACAAGGATGACCATTACCAGATTCTAGCAGATCCCTAATTCATGATTTGCAAAACATACAAACACAGCATAATACATGGATACTGTTGGACAAAACACGTAACGCATAACTTGAAACATGAGCAAGCAAAGCATTTTAATACGCAGTAATTAAAAGTGAATTTAATATCGAGATAAGTAAAAGTAAATTTAAGATGTGGATAAATTTAAACGAAAATTGAAAATAATTCTTCCCCCCAAGAAAAATTTGGTAAAAATTGAAATTTAAATCAATTGCAGAAGTACCAAATTAGGATTTGAAAAGCATGCTGAGATTCGGCATACACCATACTTGAAAAGAAAGGAGCTAACAGTAGGGCAATTTTTTAGTACATAAGACAAGGACAGATAAACAAAAAAATTAACACAAACATCAGCTGCCACAAAAATGGTGGGGCGGGGTGGGGTGGGGTATTATTTAATGGTATCACATTTACAGTCTTTAAAATTCCAGGATATAATTAAAAATCTAAATGGATGAAAATTTGATTGCTCTCTAAAGTGGTTTGATAGCTCATCCCATAGAATGGCAGATGCATATCTAAAAGACTTTTTGCCAAATGTT
>JAECUM010056057.1:0-40535 GCA_016617855.1 Megalonaias nervosa | reverse complement strand
TAACGTATGAAGGCATGCGCGAGGAAATTTTGAAAGAGCACGTCTTAAGTACACACTGAAAAGACTTAATAGTGTTCTTAGCGGAGCGTGAATTCTCAACCTTGGATGGTATAAGCGTGATGGCCGAGCGCTATGAGAGCGCGCACTCGCGTCCAACCACCTGGGGTGGCAGATCCGACCTGGTATCGGTGAGCATAGAAAGACCACTGAGGTGGTACCCCAAAGACGGAATGGTCAGAATGGTGGGAGGCCAGGGGCCGGAAAACCCAGCCGAGAACATTTCCGTGGGTCGGGGAAGACTCAGGGGGCAGAGAAGGATACCACGGGGAGGAAAGGTGAGCTGGTGTGTTATGGCTGCAACAGACCAGGCCATGTCGTTAATGATTGTAGGAAGTATCGTCCGACAACGATTAATTCGGTAACTCTGAATACTGTTAAGGAACAGAAAACTGGTGATTAACATAGCGGTAGCTACGGTAAATGGTGAGAGGGCAACCGTACTGTTTGATACCAGCTGAAGTTATCTGACCTTGGTAGACAGCAGATATGTCAAGCCTGGAGATTACACCGGCGAGACGGTTGAAGTCCAGTTTGCTAACCGGACAAAGGATTCGCTCTTGCTCGTTAACATTGATCTTGATTCGCCGTTTGTAAAGGGACGAATTCAAGCAGCGTGTTTGTCTTGACTTTCTCATAACGTAATAATAGGGTGTAGGTATGTGTTGCCCCAGCCTAACCCTATGACGTGTACACCTGTACACGTGGGGTCCATTGAGACGAGGGCTATGAAGCGAAGGTCAAGGTAAAACCCACTTAGACCCACTACTTCGCACACAGACAATTTGCTACCTGGCGAGTTGAGGAAACTTCAAGAGGAAGATTTGTCTCTCAACAGCAGGTACGCAAAAGATGGGTCCATACGGAAATTGCCAGACGACGAGGTGAAGTTCGGGACGAAACGCTGTATTTTCTACCGGTACACCAGGAAAGAGACCGATACGTTTAAACAAGTTGTTGTGCCCATAGCGAAGCCAGCAGAAGTGCTTAGGCTGGCACATGAGGCGTCTAAGTGGAAGCCACATGGGCGTGGCGAAGACCAGAGATAGGTTAGTGAGGAAATTCTACTGGCCAAGTGTGTACGGGGATGTTCGAAGGTTCTGTTTGTCGTGTGACAAGTGTTAGCGGGTGGCACCTAAGACCTCCCATCGCCCAGTGCCACTAGGAACCACCCCACTGATTGACGAACCTTTCTCGAGGGTGGCGATGGACCTAGTAGGTCCGATGAAGCCGGCGGCAGAAAGCAGTAATCTTTATATACTAACGATAGTAGATTAAACCACCCGGTACCCGGAGGCTGTGGCCTTGAAAACCATTGACTCAGTCACGGTGGCTGAGGCCTTGTTAGGAGTTTGGTCGAGAGTTGATGTCCCTGAGGAGATACTAACTGACCAGGGGACGCAGTTTGTGAGCCAGGTGATGGAAGAGGTAAATAGATTACTGTCCATTGGATACCTGACAACTACCCCGTATCACCCGCAGTGCAATGGTTTTGTGGAACGTTACAATGGAACATTGAAACAGGCTCTGAAGAAGCAAGATGAAGGTCGACCCAGGGATTGGGATCGATACCTTCCAGCGATACTTTTTGTATATCGAGAAGTACCACAGGCTAGTTTGGGTTTTTAACCTTTCGAATTAGTCTATGGGAGGACAGTCAGGGGACCCATGGCTGTATTAAAACATATGGACGTATGAACAAGCATCCGAGGAAGTGCGAACAACATACCAATATGTTGTTGATCTCCGCAACAAGCTGGAAGAGGTTTCTAATTGACTCAGGAGAATCCCCGCGACGCAAGGGGGCGTCAAGCCAAATATTACAATAAAAGAACGAAGGAACGTCACTTCGAGGTGGGTGACAAGGTGTTATTGCTGCTGACGTTAGAGCACAACAAACTTCAAGTCTCATGGAGGGGGCCATTCGTGGTAACGGAGAAGAAGGGTGGGCGGAACTACCGTATCCGGGTAGGAGACAAGAAGAAGCTGTACTACGTAAATCTCCTGAAACGTTACCGTGAAAGAGAGACACCCACAGAGTTCGTGGTTGCTACGGTGGTGACTGAAGAACCCGACGACAACGGAGGAGAGGCGGAAGTACTCCCTAGTTGTCCTCTGACGAAGGAAGAAACCTACGTCGACGTTGTCCTTGACGGGACGTTAACGTCAGAAGAACGTAAGTAAGTGGAGTCGTTACGCCAAGAATACTCAAGCGTCTTGACAAAACCACCTGGCAAGACGGAGTTGGAGGAGTTCACCCTAAAGCTACTGGATGAAAAGCCGGTGAAGTTGAGACCATATCTGTTACCCTATGTGAAATTAGAAACTTTCCGAAATGAAATTCAAGCAATGATAGACTTGGGACTGGCAGGGTATTATCGTCGCTATGTTGCTAACTTCAGCGCTATTGCTAGCCCATTGACTGACTTGACTCGGAAGAAAGCTCCGACGAAAGTTATATGGACAGACGCATGTGAACGAGCATTTCAGACGTTAAAGGACAGACTGACGTCAGACGCAGTAGTGAAAATGCCCAACGTGACACGAGATATTGTCTTACGTACTGACGCTTGTGATAGAGGTTTAGGGGCAGTGCTATTACAAGAGCATGACGGAAACTTATTCCCAGTTGTATACAGTACCAGGAAATTGTCAACTGCAGAACGCAATTATTCAGTCTCTGAGAAAGAATGCTTGGCAATTATCTTTGGGATATCTAAATTCAAACGTTACCTGTATGGACGAAAATTTATTTTAGAAACTGACCACCAACCACTCGCCTATTTAGCTCAAGCTAAGTTGACCGATGGACGATTAATGAGATGGTCATTATTTCTACAGCAGTACCAAGTCCAGGTACGGTATATTCAGGGCAGCGAGAATGTAGGTACTGACTGCTTAAGTAGACTAGGGACGTCTGAGGTGAAGGTTCACCTGAGGTCGTGTAAGTGAATCAGATTAGATCTCCAAAAATTAGGAGAGTAAAAATCCCTGATATTACTCTTCAAGGGGGGGGGGGGGCTATGTAAGGGTGCAAATTTCTGTCGATCTATGAAGAACACATTAATTTGGACAGGTGAACGACTAATTAGATTTATGGGGACCGTGGCGTGTTAAATCACCATAATACACGGATTTTTAATATCTGTGTCATGAGAGAAGTGGTTCTTAATTAAGCGTTCGTTTATTTAACCGTCAGACAGACTGGAAGGATCGGGTTAACTTCGATCTGGTATCGGAAATGTCAGATTTTGAAATTGTCCAGGATCAGTTATTTGGAAATTTAGAGGTCAGGCAGACTACAATGTTGGCGCCTAATTATAAAAGGCGGGAGATATCTTTAATCCGGATTGGTTACGCTAAATAAGGGGCGTGGTTCCCACATGGAATTTCTTGGTTTTAATATGTTCCATCGCAAAAATTTAGTCAGTCTACGTTTTTCTGCAAGAGAAAACAAAGGTAGGAGACTCCGAGGTTGAATTTGGAAGAAATTCTCTTGTAAAATAATTATCCAAGGGGCCGGATATCTGGAAAGACGACGGACACAATTCTGGCGGTAGAAGCGAGCAAAGCTTGAAAGCACAAGGTATTTGCGCCAATCTTATGTAATTCGTTGATATCAATATAACGATTTGCTTGATTTATTTGCTTATATTTGCATGAATTTATTTGTTTAAATTCGTAGATCAATTTTCTTGATATGAATACAACTGTGTGAGTTCATCTATCTGAATCCGTACAATGATCTTCTTTATATAAGTTTGACGAATTGTTTGAATTTGTCGCCTTGATTGTTATAGAAAAATAGGAATTCTAAGAATTTCATGCCTTACTTGATATGAGTTAAGAGAATCCGTGTGAATTCACCGATCTTAGATGATTTCACGTATGATTAAGACTTGAGTGCGTATTGACTGAAATTAACGTTGTTAAGCCATGAAGTGAGATTTCGTATATGCTAAAGACTTGAATGTGTTTATTGACTGAAATTAACGTAGTTAAGCCATGTAATGAATTTCATTCATTCATTTGTTTAATTGAGACCGACTGTTATGTCTCGTGTGATGATAATGTGAGTCAGGTTGAAAGCCGTTAGGAAGTACATTAATCTTATGTAATTAGGTTTGTTTATGGTCTGCCATGTTTGGCTCGACCAGATAGCCTTTGGTATCTGTTTGAATTCCGATAGAACGATATCTGACATGACGAGAGGGGAGTAATGATCCATTCCCAGTAGGATATCTGACAGGAAATTTAGGTTGATTCTCTGTTTCTTTTGAAAGGGGAAAATAGCTTCACGGGACGTATCCACGGAACTTATCCAAGTAACTACGTATCACGTACTTACATATCCACCTAACCACATAAAATTCGAGGGCCGAAAGAGGCGAGACAATAGAGACTTTGGAGAAGAGAAAAGAAAAGAGAAAAGGACCAGGAAGGATAGCCACAGTGAAGTTGGAATGAACCAGAAATAAGCAGGTTATGAAGTTGCACATGGCAATGACTTCGATTGTTCACTCGATTCTATGATGAACCAATTCTATCATCTAAAACAGATCGGCTATTTATATAAGTATATTTGTGTTTGAAATTCGGTGAATGATTTATTTCAAAAGAAGTGTATCTTCCTAATGTAATGTATTATCACGGTTGTTTATGTAATTGTTTAAATTGTTATTTTTTCATGTACGGGAGCTCGTGTCATTCTGTTTATATATCTGCTCAGATCGCTGTCTATTCCACCTATAAGTTTCACACTTTATATTAATATTTACTCGATCCGGGAAATAACACCGAAGGCGATCACCCTCTAGATAACGATAACCGAATAAAGCGGACACCTTGTAAGAAGGTACAATCCGTTAATCAATTCCACTCAACCCACCCCCAACAAAGTGGGGGTACCCGTTGACAGTGATTGTTATTTATGTCGTGCGCCTTGATAAAAGAGATAGTCAAAGTACATTGCTGCTTTGTCATGTGTCCTTCCTCTCTTTCTCTTTGATTAATCTGCTCTTGTACTTCTGAAAGGTATCTTATAACAAGTTGAACTCAGGCTCAGAGTTCAATTATGTCCATGCCATTATTGTCTCGATAAATATGCTCAAGTTCTTTAATTTACGAATTGTTTGATATAGGTTGAGAAAGTAGGTCGATAAAGGAAGCAATGTTTACAGAATTATCTCAATAATGAAAGAACGCACTTTAAAGATCGAATTTATACATCGAATTAAGGAAAACAAGGTTAAATACCGAGCAAATCACCTGTTCAAAATAAGCCAATAACAATACCTGATTCGGGCTGTGTTACAAACAACAAGCATGAGATAAGAGTATTGCACACGTGGCCACAATATGATTGACGGAAGGCCAGACAAACGAACATACAGAGAAGTGGATGGAAAATGTGATTCTTACATACCGCCAACTTTATAAAAGTGATGCAAAAGACATAAAATATTTATTTGTAGCGATTGTGTCCAAAAGTTTACGCGTAGCCTTGGGACAAGAATCACTTCTTAGCCGTTTTGATATGACAAATTTTGCTTATGCAAATTGTGTAAACGGTAATCACAAATAAAATCAATGTAAAAACAAGAAATGTAACAATCCCAAAATACCGTGTGAGCTCAGGAATGTATCCATATGCATGTCGCACTTCCCTGCATGTCGTAAAAGGCGTTTAATGGAGGCCGAGTCCGTAATGTCTATGTGGTTAGAGCTGCCGAACTCATAACCGAAAAGGCGCGGAGAGACGGCCAGAAAGTATGGATATATTCAATGTACGTGTTATACCACATACCACACTTGGAATCCCGGGTGGCCGAGTGGTCTAGGGCGCTTGCCTTTACAGATCGCTGATATGTCACCTCTGTTCGCGTTGATTCAGTCTCGGCTTGGCAAACGGTGGTATATGAGAAAGTTTGCCATCAGCTTCCCATGGGTCGGTGGTTCTTCGCGGGCTTTTCTTCCACCAGCAGTTATACTGGATGCAGTGTGTAGCCAGCCTATCGTGTGCTGAAAATGGCGTAAAACCCATAAAAATCAAACCAATTAAAACTGCATATTTCTCCTTCGGGAAGGCAGCATTCTGATACAGAATACTGCCTAATTACGAGCTTAAGCTGTACAAAATGGGTTTTTTTTCTTTCTCTACTATACATTACTTGCCATGGCATGGGCTAGGATAAGTAATCGTAGCTGAGTTGGCGTTGTTGTATCTGTGAAAAATGCACGCAAACATCACCTTCAATTAATTAGTCATGCAAGAGAGCATAAATACATTTTTTAGTCATATAGGTACAGTTGGTACATTGGTATTTATGTTCACATTAGCATAGTATAGACTATTTAGTACAGAGGCAGCGAGTGGTATCAGATTGGGCGATTTTTAGATTTTCATAGCTGAGCTAGATAAACTCGTTCTATAGGTTATGACATTACTATTTTTATTCTGATCGTCACATACGAGTGCGTTCTTTATTGGGGTAATAAGGAAAAATTCTAAAGCTAGAGTGAAAGATTTTGCATAACAAAATCGGCTAGCGTAAAATCTTGTTAAGTTTTCAAAAATACCAGTTAATAATTTTAAAAAAAACAATTACTAAAACAACGGCAACAAAATATATAAAAAGAGACACTGCCACTGGCGAAGCCCGCCAGTTCTATCTTTGTGTATACAGTGTACATTGTTGCTGCTGTTTATATTTCTAAAAGATACTCTTTGCCAACACACTGGGCACCATTATTTCAAGTGAACGCGTAAGTTCACCTATTGGTCACGTAAACGATTTTGCAAAATAAATTATCCTGACATGCTGGTCAATATACGCTGACAAACAGTCACTGGAATTGCACCACCTGTGCATTAATTTCATGTTTTTGGTCATTAACGACTCAGTTCCATATCTGTTCACGAAGTCGTCATTGGTATTCTATTTTTTCAGCACCATTTTGAACTCACCCATGCTAAATGTTTTATCCTCAGTAGCCATTGAATAGAGTTTATTAATTATAATGAGACTACTTTGTGCTGCCTCGAGAAATTCCGAATAATAATGTATGCAGTCGAATCAAAATTAGCTTACCAGCGCCTCCAGCCACATTGGTTAATACTGATATTGCCCTGACGGCAAAATCCTACTGGTGTGCCTATATTGGTAGCTGTTGTCAGTTCAAGCAATATCAGTACCAACAATGGTCGCCGCGGTGATTCTACAAATAGCATCCTTCACCAAACAAACGCGTTTCTATTTCGCCAGTTAAACGATTTTCATGGTAATTTCATCCCTTTCGATTACTGTTTTTTTTTTTTTTTAAAATCCGGTAACTTTAAGGATATATCCTATCTTCTTTAAAATTCGTTCCTGACTGTCATCTTATTTCCATCAATTGTAATATGTTTCTTCTGTGGAAGGCAGCTCTGTTTCGTGGTCTATTTCATAAAATAGTGAAATACAGGAACCTGACGAATCCGCAGAACTTGGAAGTGTTACATAGAACAAGAGGTGGAAACACAAGAGCAAACAATGCACTGACACTCTGAGTATCCCCGTTTGGTTTTGAAAGTTTGCTGATCCGTGCTGTAGTACTCGACGATGTATGTATGTATGTATGTATGTATGTATATACTTGTGCGTATATGCATATATGTATGCATGCGGGTATGTATGCGTGTATGTATGTATGTGTGCGTGTGTGTGTGTGTGTGTGTTCGTGCATGCATGCATGTGTGTCGTACGTGCTTACAAATGTGTGCATTATAAACACTGTATCAAGAAAAAGCTGTCAAGGTTTGCTTTCAGTGGTTTAAATATTTATCAAAAAATTTGTGTCCCTCAAAGCCTTGTACTTTTGAAAATTGACTCCGCAAAATTAGAACATATACACAGTTTTAAATGTCAAAATGTTCGTAAATGAGAGGGGAATGTTTGAAAAATGGTGTCATTCTGAGAAGGCAGGCTGGTAAAAATACTGTTTCATTATATTTAATTCTTATCTTTATGGAAAACAGCTTGGCAAAAAACCCAACAATATACCGGTTATATTTGCGTAATTAGGTACAATACAAAACTTTTACGGCAATTAAATCAGTTACACAATCTTGAATCTTTCCGTTAGCGGAGAAACCCCTAGAATTAATACAGTGGATAAATATAATCTAATTTTTTACATTAGCTCGATGTCCGGCAATTCACGGCTGCAACTACAATCTTAACATCTCAGGCCTTTCCTACCACCATCTGTATGGGGTCATACGAGTGCGAACTAGTGCAACGCCATTTTGAACTATAATCGGAACTACGTTTGATTATTTGGCACAGTATGGTGGCGGAAGGAGGCAAAGTCACAACCGGGACATTGCCAGCCTTTTCTGTCGCAACACATGTGGTGCACTACGCTAAATATCAATCACCAGAACCGTCAACTGTATATGTATAACGTGTGTGTGATTTAGATTTTTAACATAGCTTTTAAAAATTTTCAGTCATATCGCTACGATGTCTGCAGTGTGACAGTTTATAGTGATGTTTAGCACTGGGGCATCATGCCGCAGACATGTAGCATGATGTCCCACCCAGTCACATTATCCTGACACTAGGCCAACCAGTCCTAACACTAACCTCTTAATGCTGAGCGCCAAGCGAGGCAGCTGTTAGTACCATATTTGAAAGTCTTTGGTATGACTCGGCCGGGGTTCGAACCCGCGACCTCCCGCATCCGAGGCGGACGCTCTACCACTAGGCCACCGGAGCGGTTGTATATATATAACTACAACTACATCGGATGTTATTTTTTTTTATTGAACTGTAATGGCCGAGCGATGTTGAGAATATATGTGCAACACAAAGTTTGTTCTAATGAATGACAAAATAGTTACGACTGGGTGTACACATCAAAATAAAATATAAACAAAAATATTGGCAACATTAGCTCATCGGATAACGAAACATTCTAGACCGTTATATGTATACACTGCAAGGATGCGTGCACCATAGTTGATATAGTGTTTATTCGTCACGGTTTACTTACTCTTTTGAGCCGCGTTGGCTCAGTACCTGACTCGCCATCAGATGGATCCAGACTCGAATTCTGCCCAGACATATTCTGTCTCTGGGCATGGCACTTTGTTTTAGCTGTTTTAACACGCTATAACATTTTATGCATCGTCATGTGTTTGAAACACCAACGAGCCAGTCTGCTTGACGAAGCCTTGAATTGTGGCTTCCCTTTTGAACAACTATTAAGGGGGTTAATTCTTCAGGCATTGAATAAATGTGACCAAACAAGCAGACAAGTGCAAGTTGCTGATACACTTGATGTCTGTGAAACAAACTCTGCATGAGAACGACATTACTGTGCCAATTTATTGGATTCTAGTTTTAGATAAGGGGAAATATTAACTTTTCAGATACAACCTAACTTTACTCTTTCTTTTCTTGTTGGTTTAATTGCCTTTTCTTTATATGCCAATACAAGTAAATATCCCTAATTTTACTATTACGTCATAATCACTAGTATTTATCCAATCAGGTGCCGCTTTGGGATTGGCTTGCTTATTTGAAGAATTGACTGACTCGCTTTTTAGGTCCATCGACATCAATGAGAAATACAATTCTTCCTGACTGCCATTGTTGTTCTAGATATTTAATGAAAATAGCAGGTTAATATTTATTTCCAAGATTTTCCATCATAAATTATAGCATTTAATCAGTTAGGAAAGGAATATGGAGAGGAATTTACATGTTATAAAGAAGATCCTCACCCATATGTTCAACAAGTTTCCTATTAAGCAGGAAGTGGTCGTGAATCTAAGTAAAATTATCAGTGTGATTGGAAAATTAGGATGAAAATTTAATATCATGCACAATCGGACATGAGCAGTAACCTCAAAATTACAACTTCATGACAGTTTTTCTAGTGCAATATGACAATCTTGAGAAATACATTTTATATTAAATGAAGTAGTTTGTTTTCAAATTCGTTCAAAATGTGTTGCATAACACAGTGCGATTCATTTAATTTTCGGGACCTGAGTGGCCAAGTGGTCTAAAGCGCTCACCGTTACGGATCACTGCCATCTCACCTCTGCGTGGGTTCGAGTCTCGGGCTCGGCCAATGTGGGTATGTGAGAAAGCTTGCCAGTAGCTTCTCGTGGGTCGGTGGTTCTTTCCGGGGTTTTCCCGGGTTCTTCCTCCACCATTTATACTGGCCGCCATGTATAGTCTATCTTGTGCTGCAAAATGGCGTTAAACCCTATAACAACAACATTTAATTTTCATCCAAAATCAATTCCATGTTCTAATTTCACTGCTATGCACTTGTGTCGTTTACTAGTACGGCACTGAGTGTCTGTTTAACACAATGACCAATTGATTCTTTCACCGCATGTCAGTGAACAGACTGCTCTGCTTTAACGGCCAAGTAGTGTAGCCTGTAGAAGTAGTCCTGCGTGTATATGTGCATTCAAGGAGTCAAAAGGTTTCATTGTCCGAGTTTCCTATAACCTTTACCAGTTTTAAATATCTGGTCAGTTATGCAGAAGGTCAGAGCGAGCTCCTATCAGAAAGATGGAATTTGCCCAAACCGAGTACTAGCGACATAGAACAGTTGCCTTAAATATAGGTTAGAAACAAGAATTGATATTATATCGAACTCTAGCGGCATAATATCGATATGCAAAATGTTTTCTTCTTTGACATAACAATTAAGACACAATATGTAACTTGAATAAGCCAACATATTATCAAGTCTTTGAGAGCAGTATCATCTTCCAAGTAAAACCATTTGCTTAGTCACATGATCGCCAAATCTAGGGACATCTGTACTCGATCACTATCGGCCTCGTCCCTACCGAGATAGTTGGTATCACGTGATCCTTTCACGTGAACATCACGAAAATGTACGCCGCTAAACTTGCAATATGAGAAATAGAGTACGGTTTTCATTTCGCAAACACGAAAATGAAACGAAATAAGTTTGATTTTTATGAACGAAAAGATAAATGTTCTACTTGATATCAGGCAGATAGGGTTCAATACAATATCGCTAATTTTGCTAGTGCCTGATTAAGTTGAATAAGCTAAGCCCCTACAGCATGGTTTTAGCGAATTCCATCTTCTCGAAAGGAAATGGGCCCTGAACGTCCAGTCCAACATAACTTTTCATATATTAAACACTCGTTGGGAAAGGTCAGAGGAAACTCGGACTAGAGGTTACATTGAATAAGTTTAAATTGTTGTGGTAGTGCGTTTTTGTCCATTGAAAGAATTCGGATGTATTTAGTATATTACTGCACGATAATGATGCAATCTGGGTTTATTGTATAACTCATTTCCGGCTGAAACTTTGGATTGAACCAAAGTGGTCTCCCTCAGTCGATCACAATAATGTGCACAATTCAACATAAAAGACGATTTTCCTATCAGTACAAACATATTTATGCCTACAGCTTCCCCAAGACCTAGGTTTTGACATATGGATCCACTAGAATTTAGGCTTCGTTACAAGTAGGGCTATTACAAAGTTTAGACCCTTCCAAGTGGGATGAATGTCGGGGGCAACGCAACTATTAACAGCACCCATCTGCCGATTTGAAAGCCTCAATACAAGTACATGTGATGTATTTCGGTATAGATGGATTAATTTGATAATCAAAATGTATTATACACAACTATTTGATCTATGTGGATAGCCTCTTCTTCTTTCACGCATCCGTCTTCTATCCTCGTAGGCATTAGAGCGGAAATTTATGCTTCCTTGTCAAGGGATAAGCGTAATCGAAAATAGAGCCCATTGTAATATATTTACACCATGCTGACCATTTCCGTCGAAATCAGAAGAATTTTAAAATGTGTAGAAATAGAATCCTATCCAAAGAGATTCAATAATGTTTATCTGCTACGTGTCTGTCTCATATAACACAAACAGCACGAGGCAAAACGCCCATCGTCCTCGTCTCCATGGTCGTCATTATTGTTATTATCATTGTCGTCATCATAGTCGATTACAGTATAAATAGATTCTTTCGTGAAGGAAATATGCGCATTTTTGTTATGTGGTTGGTATGGATCAAAATCTGAAGAAAAAAAGCCGTTCTGTGTTGAGTTGATTTCTCTTAAGAAGAAGGGGGTATAAGATGGATACGTCAACGAAGAAGAGGATATCCGTTTTCGCGACATAGATCACATACTTGTGTATAATATATTTTGATTATCAATTAATCCATCCGTACCAAAGGTGCAACAATTACAAACAAGGAACAAGATGATCATAACATATGACCTTTGAGGAGGATGGAATTCAATGCAATATCGTGAATTATGAATGAAAAAATGTGACATGTCGCTCTACTGCAATTGGACTAACCAAATGTCTCTCTTCAAAACCCCAAACCCCATAACGGAATAAACTAAGATATATATATATATATATATATATATATATATATATATATATATATATATATGATCACGTATGGCTACTGTGGGGGGTGGGGGTGGTTGATTATTGGCGGATTGTACCTTCTTACAAGGTGGCCGCTTTATTGGGTTATCGTTATCTAGAGGGTGATTGCCCTCGGTGTTGTTGCCTGGATCGAGTAAATATTAATATAAAGTGTGAAACTTATAGGTGGAATAAATAGAGATCTGAGCAGATATATAACCAGAATGACACGAGCCCCTGTACATGAAAGACAACAATTTAATCAATTACATAAACAACCGTGATAATACATTACATTAGGAAGATACACTTCTTTTTGAAATAAATCATTCACCGAATTTCAAACACTAATATACTTATATAAATAGCCGATCTGTTTTAAATGATAGAACTGGTTCATCATAGAATCGAGTGAACATTCGAAGTCATTGCCATGTACAACTTAATAACCTGCTTATTTCCGGTTCATTTCAACTTCACTGTGGCTGTTCTTCTCGGTCATTTTCGCTTTTCTTTTCTCTTCTCCAAACTCTCTATTGTCTCGCCTCTTTCGGCCCTCGAACTTTGTGTGGGTAGGTGGATACGTAAGTATGTAGATACGTAGATACTTGGATAAGTAGGTACGTGGATACGTCAGTGGAGCTATTTCCCCTTTCAAAGTAAACAGAGAATCAACCTAAATTTCCTGTCAGATATCCTACTGGGAATAGGTCATTACTCCCCTCTCGTTATGTCAGACATCGTCCTATCGGAATTCAAACAGATACCAAAGGCTATCTGGTCAGCCAACATGGCAGACCATAAGCAAACCTAGTTTCATAAGATTAATGTACTTCCTAATGGCCATTTCAGCACTGACTCACATTAACATCACACGAGACATAACAGTTCCGTTCTCGTCTCAATTACACAAATGAATGAATGAAATTCATTACATGCTTAACTACGTTATTTCCAGCGAATAAACACATTCAAGTCTTTAGCATACATGAAATCTCACTTCATGGCTTATTAACGTTAATTTCAGTCAATACGCACTCAAGTCTTTATCATACGTGAAATCATCTAAGGTCAGTGAATTCACACGGATTCTCGTAACTCATATCAACTAAGGTAAGGCATGAAAATCTTAGAATACCTGGTTCCTATAACAATCAAGACGACAAATTCAAACAATTCGTCAAACTTATATAAAGAAGATCATTGTACGGATTCAGATAGATGAATTCAACACAGCTGTACTCATATCAAGAAATTTGATCTACGAATTTAAACAAATAAATTCATGCAAATATAAGTAAACAAATCCAAGCAAATCGTTATATTGGTATCAACGGATTACATGAGATTGATGCAAATACCTTGTGCTTTCAAGCTTTGCTCGCTTCTACCGCCAGAATTGTCCGTCGACTTTCCAGACATCCGGTCCCTTGGATAATTGCTTTACGAGAGAATTTCTTCTAAATTCAAACTCGGAGTCTCCTATATTTTTTTTTTTTTCTCTTGCAGAAAAACGTAGACTGACTAAATTTTTTAGATGGGGCATATTAAAACCAAGACATTTCGTGTGGGAATCACGCCCCTTATTTAGTGTAACTAATCCGGATTAAATATATCTACCGCCTTTTATAACTAGGCGCCAAAATTGCGGTCCGCCTGACCTCTAGATTTCCAAATAACTAATTCTGGACAATCTCAACTCTGACATTTTCGATACAAAGACCGAAGTTAACCCTATCCTTCCAGTCTGTCTGACTGTTAAATAAACGAAGGCTTAATTAAGAATCACTTCCTTTCACGACACATGCATTAAAAATCCTTGCAGTATATCGATTTAACACGCATCTGTCCCCATAAATCTAATTAATCGTTCACCTGCCCAAATTAATGTGCTCTTTATAGATCGACAGAAATTTGCACCCTTACAGCTACAACATATATTTCTAAAGTTACTTAAAATACTGTTTGCAAGAAACTGTCCTATAAATCCACTGTTATGTGGCCATCGTGGCCCCATATTTAAATTAGCTAAAAGTGAAGGTTTTGTGCCGATATATATATATATATATATATATATATATATATATATATATATATATATATATATATATATAGTGTCTTTATTGTAGTCTCAGGGAAAGTTTTGAAAAATGGGAAGATTCTGTGCCAATATTTCTCATGAAGTAAAGTAAATTCTGGTTGAGTTAGCTTGAGGAGTAACATACATGTATACACCACTCTAACAACTCATGTATATATCACACTAACCACTCATGTATATATCACACTAACCACTCATGTATATATCACATTAATCACTCATGTACATATTACACTAACTACTCATGCATATTCTTCCAGTAGTGCTTTCTTTCACAGGAAATATCCTCATCAATTCGTCGCATATAGTTGATTCTGCTGCGAAATGTGATACGTGAAAAGAATGTTGCAAGTTTTGAATGGACAGCTAAATGTTTTACATGGTCAGCTAAAAGTTTTACATAGAGAGCTAATGTTTTACATGGACAGCTACATGCTTTCCTTGGCAAGCTAATGTTTTTAACTGATAGCTAAATGTTTTAATAGGAGAGCTAAATGTTTGATTTTTACTTTAGATCCTACTCGCGCGTAACTGAAATGTCCTTCTCGTCGTTTTTTTCGTATCATTTTGCGGTACTGATGGTTGGGTGGAAAATGTTGTCACCGCAAATTACGGAAATGGAAATCAAATCAGCCTCGAATGATAAAACGTGCCTTTACTTATTACCTATCTGCTTTGTTATCTCATGCAATAGTTACCACCACTCACCACAAATATGTTCACAATAATTATCGTCGGTTTTTGAAACACGTTATTTCACTAAAGAAAGGAGTATATTAGTGCCATTTATACTGAATGTTTGCACGGACGTCCGCAAAAGGGTGCCCCTCCCCCCGCTATTTTAAAAGTCCATTGTGCAGTATAAAAATATATCATTTGATATGGGCTAACCACCCCACCCCCCGCCAAATATACTAGGCTATGTTGTACCAAGGAAATGAGAAACAGCGAAGTTTCTGCGGACCCGTACAAATGCACACATAAAATTGTAAACGATTAACTGTGTACAGTGTGTACCGACTCGCGGAAGGATAACGTCTTTATTTGTAAAATTTGACAATACAGATTGACACAGTTTTGCTAACCCAATTAGTAAAAAGTTATCTGTGTTGCAACGGTCCCTCTAAGGCATGTACACTATTAGTGAGTGCCGAGCAAAGGCCACTGAGCAGACTGCATGACATCAAACAACATACGTTCGCTACGACATCAAACAAGCTGCGCTAAGACATCAAACAAGCTGCGCGCGCAGCTTAGCGGAAACATTGGAAATTGCGTGGTGTTGCTAAGGAGTTTCAAAGTTAGCAGAGTTTGTTGTACTGAGCAGACGCATAAAGGATTTGTCGCTCTTAAAATAAGTACTTTTACAAATGCATCTAAACGTCTCTCGCTGCCCTTGTTTGTCATAGAGGCCAAAACTCGAAGACCTATCAATACTGAAAATACTACCAACTGCGTTGGGAAGCTTTAACAATTTTTTTCAGTCAGATCGCTACGATGTCTGCAGTGTGGCAGTTTATAGTGATGTGTAGGACTGGGGCATCGTGCCGAAGACATGTAGCATAATGTCCTAGCCAGTCCTAACACTAACCTCTTAACGCTGAGCACCAAGCAGGTACCACATTTATAAGTCTTTGGTATGACTGCCGAGATTCGAACCTGCGAACTCCCGCATCCGAGGCGGACACTCTAACCACTTAGGCCACCGGAGCTGTTGATATATGTTAATAGGTTTGGTGGAATTATAATCAAATATTTTATTAAAATGTTAACCGGTTTGGTGGAATTATAATCAGATATTTTTAAATGTTAACAGGTTTGGTGGAATCAAAATCAAATATTTATTTTCAAGATCAAATTCATTTTTAAACATTATATAACAGATGATGAAATTTCAATTTTTCATACCTTTACAAAAATATCATGTGACTTTCGGGCGAATTTTTCTTTTGCTATGTTTAAATTTCTATCTACATATTGTTTGATCCCAAAACGTAATTTCAGTAGTAGGTAATCGCTGAGAATATCGAAAACAAAGATGCAATTTTTCAGCACATGTTAGGCTGTACATGGCGGCCAGTATATCTAGAGAAGGAAGAACACTGATAAACCCCGGGAAAAACCAGAGACCCACGGGAAGCTACTGTCAAACTTTCTCATATACCCACGTTGGCTGAGCCCAAGACTCGAACCTACGCGGATAGAGTGAGATGTGAGTGATCTGAAAATGCGAACGCTATTGACCATTAGGCACCCCGGGGCTTTCATAATATAGATAAGCCATCTGGAATGAAAAATATCTCTACAATGCAACTGGTACAATATATTATAGAAAATGCGTGAAATTTTTATCTTTCTTTATACAAACAAATCTCTTCCAGAAGCCAGTCGTTCTACCTTTGATATAGTTAATGACTGGGAGTCTTCTGCCCGAAGCCATTCATTTTACCCTTGATATAGATAGTGACTGGGACTCCTCTGCCAGAAGCCGATCGTTTTATCCTTGATATAGATATTGACTGGGACTCCTCTAATAGAAGCTAATCGTTCTACCCTTGACTCCTCTGCCCAAAGCCAATAATTTTACCCTTAATATAGATAGTGACTGGGACTTCTCTCTTCCAGAAGCCAATCATTCAACCCTTGAGATAGATTGTGACTGTTTCTTGTAAGAACTAGGCAATGCTTACGAACAGACGACAGTTTGTGCCATTTGCGTCCTAATGGGTGTTTTGAACTATTTGACGGGTCTCCACAGCGTGGATGAATCTATTTGAAGAACGTAAATGTTGTGCAACGTCATTAAAATGTTTTCATAAGGGATCAATGTTTTGCATAAGGGAGAGTTCTTGCATGACGTAGATTATTATTTTCTTCAGTGAATACGGAAAATATTTAGAACATGTTGACGCTGTGTCAGGGAAATCCTTCGTCTCTGAGTTCTTCGGTTTAATTGTTCTGACAATTGTTTTCATTGCCAAAATATTGATACCCATGAAAAGCAATAAATCACGAGAAACCATCGATCATAGTGTATGTATGAAGTCAAATAATATTAAATATGCAAAGTCAAGGGGAAACGAGCACATCTTCAGCCATATACTGTCTGAAAATTATAAATCAGACTATGCATGCCTGCTTAGGAACGCCGTGTTGTGTTGTCATTGGTATATTGTGACGACTGTCGCGTGCTACCATGTAACCGCATCAGCCCTGTGCCCGATCTCTGCAAGTAAAGCATTTATGATTTGTTTTCGTTCTAAACGTATTAGGAAAAGCTTTACATCCTGTTCTAAAGCCATTGTAGAGAAAGGATCACATAAAATTCGATATAAACTGAGCTTTGTGCATTTATCAAGGCGTACGTTTTTTTTTTCCAGGTGGTATTTTAGTACCTAATTAAACGTTTAGGGTTATTTTGTTGGTTTTTATTTTAATAGTTTTGTTTTGTTTGGCAGTGGCATTAGCATCCAAAAAGGACGCGACCCAGTGTGTGTAACATGAAGTTAATCATTGAAGAAACCGGAAACAAACAAAAAATCGGATACGAATATTTTTCAACTGGAACATTTGGCATACGATACGCATTACAAGAATCAAATTGCCGTGCTCGCTATGATACATGCGGTTTTGCAAATTGACTCTAAATAAAACATTTCAAGAATGCAGTTAAATTTGAAGAGAGAACGAAAGAATATAAAATAGGCAATTCCGAAGACGTGTGTTGAGGACCGACTTCCCGCCACGTCACTGACAATTGACAATATGTAGAGAGATATGTCGGAATGCGACAAGTGGGCGTTCTGATCTTTACTTAGCACATGGAACTAAACTGAACTGCACGGTATATGGAGCACATCCGCTGTCAAATCTTCATTTTGGGAGGTACATAGTTTTGCACGTTGCAAGCTTCTTAATTTCGGAGGTAAATAAAACTTGCTTGTAGTTCGCAATCTCATAATGCCTAAGTTGGCGCTCTACAGTTTCGTATTTTATGGTCAGTAAAATAAGAGTTTAAGTGATTTGTGTAACCTGTTTCTTTTATATAAGGTATATCATTCTTTTATTATTCGTATGTCAGACCCACTGGAATATGGATTAATTTTGTCTTATTTTTTACTTAGTTTTATTTTTAAGTGAAATTTAATGTACCAGTCGTTGGCATATGGATTTATTCCTGACATTTATTTTAAACGCGATATTTTGGGAGAATTTGGGAGAATATCTGACTACTTTTTTCTAATGACGTGCACTGTTTTCTTGCATAATTAGATTTCACATCAGTACCTACCAACCTATCCACATTCTGATCTATCCATCTTTCTATTTATCCATCCATCCATCCATCCATCTAATCTAATCTTACCTTACCTTGCTGGTTGTTGAACAGATTTAAGCTTTCGTGCGTGCGTTACAACTGTATTAGTCTTTCTTGTTTGTGTTAGCGAAGACCAACCACTCAAATCTATGAGAGTACTCAAAAAGTACAAGGTATTGCAGAAATATTGCGTCATCTTAAAATTAACTGTCGCATCATATACATGTACATCGGCACAAAGTATACATCAACTTTCAGATGTAAACATTAGGAATCATTTATTTTGGCGGATTTCAATTTTGGTGGTTTAGCTAAAAAAAATTAATTTTAAGTTATGAGCGTCCCATTTTCCCTACAGGTTTAAAATGTTTTTCTTGGGTCTCTGAATTCGTGGTTGAATGTGTGTTGGTACCCCAGAAATAATAGCAAATGCATTGATGCATGATAATTTTGGTGCCCATGCGTAATAGAACACACTGGATATATATTGTCACATTTAAAATTCTTTCATATTGTTTTTCATGTTTTTGCACCTTAGAGATTGATCAATGCCGTTCGTTTCTCATTTCATAAGTTGCACTCAACTTTGACAGTTGTTCAATTGAAACACTGCATTTATTTCTACTATTATTTGCCCCACCTTTTAGCGACGAATTCAAGATTATTGCTTCGTTTATCGTGTCCACGTTACGCCTGTTGATGCATCCGTTTCTTATTCAGAATGTTATGATTTTAAAACGACAGACTGATACGTTTTGGCCAAATTCACTTTCTTTTTCATTTTGTAATCACGAGCGAGGTTAAGTTCTGCACGGCATAAAGTCTGATAACTATAAACATGGGTCATAGGGGACATTTAAACATTGCATGCAAGAGAAATTTAACAGGTTGGGGAGGCAACTGTAAACGCTCTTATGAACTCATTTGAGAAAAAAGCTGACATGTCTAATGCCTGCAGCTATTTTCAAATTTACCTTGACACAGATCATGTGATTTTAATTCCACTTTGACTCATCCTACACAAGGTTTTACAATTTCTGAATGCCTAAATAATTAACATATAGACTAATTGAAACCTTCTTAGCAACTCAGTCTGCTTGAAAAATAGAGTCCACATGCCCGGCTTGTTCAGACATGAGACAACAAATCGCAACGGTTTGTTGGTTTGCCACTTTGCCAGTCGGGTCTACCGTCCCATTTTGACTTTGGGATCATTTACATTAAAATGACCGAAACAGATGCTAAAATTAATCATCTCTGTAAGAGTTCACGAGTTAATTATTGCTCTCTCTCTCTCTCCCTGTCTCTCTCTCTCTCTCTCTCTCTCTCTCTCTCTCTCTCTCACACACACACACACACACACACACACACAGACATACACACACACCAAAAAGAATCAAAATGGAAAGTCTTTCCGCTGTTTCGAAAGATCTATGCATGCAAATGGAATCGCGAAATAGTATAGGTTGATTGGTTGGTTGTTTGGTTAGTTGGTATGGGTTTAACGCCATTTTTAAGAACATGACGGGCAGAATATTTTGGCAGAGGAAGAACTCGGGAAGAACCATCAACGAACGGGAAGCAATTGGCAAGCTTTCTCACATACCTACATTGGCCGATCCCGAGACTCGAATCCACACAGATGTGACATGTCACAGATCCATAATGGCGAGTGCCTTAGACCACTCGGCCATCAGGGAAATTTGACCACTGGGCCTCTCTTGGCCCCAAGGATTTTATGTTAAATGCTTCTTTAGTCTGTCAGCTGTACGTGCCCCATTATCACAAAAGTTCCTCAGAACTAAGTTGAACTCAGATTCAAACGCCAACTTTAGATACATCGTTAAAATCTTTTGATAACTCTGATACTACTCAGTTATGTAAAGCAAAGTATGTGTCATATACGAGACAAATGATCCGTCTGAGGGATGCTCGATCCAGCGACCCGCAAAATTGAGAGGGGTACTCTACCGCCTGAACTTTTAGAGCCTATGTTTGTTATGAACTTTAAGTTATATTGTTATTGTTCATTGTAAAGTTATCTAAAAAGATAAATACCTAAATTTTGCGTCTTAATAAAAATTTTTTTATCAGCGATGTTTTTGACCACATGGATGTTGATGCTACCATAGGAGCTAGCACATGAGAATGTTTAATGACCGCCAATCCTGCACTTTTCAAGTTCCATCAAAAGAGCTACCGGACACAAAATATTTGGGTCAGTATAACTTGTCAGAACTGATATAGTCTAAATAAATAAATAAATAAATAAATAAATAAATAAATAAATAATGGTTTATTAAACTTGTCAGATCTGGATATGAATAAGAATCCAAAGAAAACCTTTCATGTAAAACATTCCCGTTATGATCCAGGGGTCCTTCTTCCTATCAATTCATAAATTGGTCGTGTTGCTACTACTACTACTACTACTACTACTACTACTACTAATAATAATAATAATAATGCAATATTTTTAATTTATTAGTCATTTTTGCTAATGAAGGATTTATACGTTAAAATCCCGTAGAACACCATTACTAATGTCTTGTACTAGACTTATAAACAAAGAACTGCCAATATTTGATTTCAGGTAAAGTATAAATGAGTTTGTTTCTTTAAGTAAGAGAGACATGGTAAGTTATCGGTTCACCTTACTTATCGAAATGAAACTAGTGGCGAGACCAGCTTTATAACGTATATATGGAGGAGGATATAGTTGATTATGCCTAACACAAACATTTAGCTCAAGGTTTAAAGCTATATAATTGTCTTGATACACAGAACTGTCCCAAATCTAAATACCCACTTAACTGAAAATAAATTAAAATTTACCTATGACATAAAAGTGCAAAAACGAAGCGCACGTTTAATATGTAAAGATTACAAGTTGATTTTATTAATGAAGCCCAAGCTCTATGCCGTGATTTGGGTTTGCGTGGTTATATTATATAAAATAGTTGTTACCGTACTACATGCATATCGAGACTCAACATTGCGTGTAATTTGTTGGATTGGTTATCGATCGAAGACATATTGTCTTGTGATAATAGAGATAGTCTAATTTTGGAACTATTACCCGTGATCTATTTTTATAACAACGAGCTGAAGTAGGTGTAAAGCAAAAATCGATACTGCACTTATTGACTAGACCATATTTATCATCGCCTAACCTATTGTTTTCAAGGGTTCACCAGCAGCAAGAACCACAAAAATGAGTACATTGGGGTTTTCCACACCTTGGGCAGACGAGACCAATGTTAGGAACTGCAAACTGTCGGTAGGTCCAACAAAGATGTATTTGTGAAAGAACCCATGCACGTGTCTATCCTTCTAGTCGACGGTTAATCCTGTTTTTAAACATTCCATTTTAACTAAGACAACATGGATACAATAAAAGTCGAACCAGATAAATTAAATAAAATGGTTCTTTTCCCCAGTTTTCTGTTTTAGTCTCTGGCATTGGACCATACAAATATCTAAAATTTGCAGATTCTATATGAAATGAAAGTTGGAAGATCATTAGTGCATGAAGTAATTACATATGTTTTATTCAATAATAGACAAAATATTGAAAAGTCATGCATTGTTGACAAACATATCATCAAAAACAAAAAGGGGGGGGGGATTTATTATTCAATGCTCGATACAACATACGTTTGCTCTTCCCACATTTTAACTGCAAGTGACCAACGATAACAATGTTGACGGTTTGCGTATTCGAAAGGAGTGCAAACCCAGTCGTCAGATGCTATAGATCTTGTTTGACAGCACTTGGCACCGCAAAATGACAGTGCCGTAGCAGACGGTGTCAAACATTCTGTATATTTAAGCCATCACTGAGATTTTGATGTTAATTTCTGATGATAATAACAATGATGTTGACTTTTAGAGGCTGCCGTATCTATACTAATTGGTATGTGTTTTGTGTACACATTCCTTCTCATTCATACCTATCTATACTAAATATCTCGGTGTTTTGTGCATTGTTATGTATATCTATGTTTTTGTAACTCCTGGTACATGATTTTGTCTAATTTTTTACAAAATATTTGCACCCTTGCACTCGCAATATGTTCACCCAAGTTTTTGATGTTTAACATACACAGTTATCGACTCTGTTCTTTAAGTACGTTAATTTATAATGTTCCCACCCTCCAAAAAGCAACAAAAGACAAAGCAAAACAACACATTGGATGTTCTTATTGCTCGAGATGACAGTCAGTTTCTGTTGCTATTAATTGTTTCCTACGGCGATTGCATTATCGATATCGCTACTATTTAAGTATTTGTGTTTAAAAGACTTAAGGAATATTCCCGCATGCAAGAAATATGCAGCACGCTATAAAAGGACGACGTAATAACATCTCTACGATCTCTATTGTTCTTGCAGTTTAACAATATTGGAACTCAAAATATTTAGCCTCATTACATTTTTGCGAATATACTAAAGTCAGAATGTTAGCGACATAAAATATTAACAAAATGACAATTAAATAATTCTAATCATGTAAATTTTGCAAAATTGTTCTTAGCTAATACTCTCCTCGCCAAATTTCCTAAAATGTCGATTTAATTAAAATGTTGACTTCGCTAACATTTTTTAATTTATCGTTTTCATCGGAAAATTACGAGGACGTTCTGGATGGATGTGCCCTATAGTGACTTAGTGCTAATATGCCTTAAAATTCACATGTAAATTAAATCAAGAGATCAGTAGTCATTGCTTTCTTTCTTCAATCAAAATTGCGGAAGGGAAATTCATATTAATTTAGAACCTTTTAGAATTACAAACTGATTCACTTGTCTAACTTTTTTTAGTTTGCAAAGTGTTTTGAGGAGTACACCCCCCCCCATACACACACACAATCGTAACCAATCATGTACCACAGTATGTTTATACTATATCATATCAGTCAATTCGTTGCAAAGTATATGGTGTCATTGTCTAACCTTGCCACAGACTGTAGTAACAGTCAAGGGACAACGTCGAGTTGATAAACCCGAGATGTTCTGTGATGGACCTAGTTATGTATTTAGAACCCGAGCGAGAGACAGTCATGCATCTGAACCGGAGGAAAAGACGCGAAGTAATACACCGGGACTATTTATTAAAAAAAAACAAAAAACAGAAGCAAACGTACGGCAGATCCTCATATACATTCAAGTAGGAAGTCAACAACCCAGTCCACCCACCTCCCTCCTCCTCGTATCAACGTAGCAATCTGTTTAGAAGTGACGGAACTGGAAAATGGACTTAACTGTCCTCAGTCAGTTCGGACGATGTCTTCATTATGGACGCCGTGATACCAGGCAAAAACTGTAGAAGATTCTTGCAATCTTCTTTAGCTTATTTGTTTGGAGAGGGAAAATGCTGAATCGTGTTAAATAGAATTTACACACATGAAGGTTGAACACTACGTTCGATCTTTTCTTGTTTGTTTGCTGTTTTTGCCACTTTTTTGGGGTGGGTGGTATATAGTATTAGCCACTAGGGATACAGCTGGGCGAAACTTGAGAGAAAATAAAATAGTCAAAATGTATGGACTCTGGAGGCAAACCCGTTAAACTTTACAAGCGACGGCCTACCCGTGAAGAGGGTGTTCCGGACATGTTTGAAGAGATAGAAGAGAAACTTTCAGGGACTGACAGCCTAGAAGCAAGTTCTTTGCACCTCATCTTTGATTTTCCCCGCCAATTGTGTATGCATATTAAAATCATAGAGTATGTTATGCATACAGTAACAGCCACTAGGAACTGACTTGACCATTGCATTTTTGTGGGTAGGGGTTGGGGTGAGGATGGTATTGATTTCCTATATAAAAAGAAATTCCAGACACCCCACCCCTTAAAAATTAAATGGTCGGTCGATTACTTATAGAGACGCTCGGTGTCGGAGGTGTAACTGGTTTGTCAACCCTTGCTTCAGCTCTCTATGATTTTCCATGAAAAAACAAGATGACGATAAGAAATCGTCCAATGCCATCTGAAAGTGGTCTGGACGAAGTTTTCGTAGTTTTGAACAAGGCTTGGCAAAACATTGACTGCTGATACGAATCTATTGCTAAGGTAATATCAGCATGTGGTTACCACTATTAGTTCTGTATGCGAAGCACAAAGACGTAGCCATTATGGCATATAGCTGATGCATGCGTACAAATGCCATCTGGTGCACTATTTGGTTTCTATACACTAAACAGACAGCTGCAGACAAAAATAAAAGGGTAACAGCTTTTATGTATATGATACATATCTCTTGTACTTCTATTGCACAAGTTCTAATGATTTGTTCCATGTATTTTAATGGATGGAGATGTTATCACGAAGAGCTCATGGAGGAAGAGGACAAGCGGAGTTCTAAAATTTAACCTGCTAAACAATAAACAACCAAACTCAAGAGGAAATTAATCATCTTTATGTGCATATGTCAAGAAATGCATTAAATCTATCACCCCATATATTCTCTCTCTCTCTCTCTCTCTCTCTCTCTCTCGTTAAAGGGGGTGTAGTCCCAGTTTCTTCTAACCCTTGCCACCCCATGTTTGATATTTGGACATTTATGTTGGGGTGTAGGGTCAGAGTCCACTGCCTATCGAAAAGTTGGAATTTGCCGACACCATTTGGTGTCGGCATAGGGTAGCCACTTACTAGCCGGCCTAGCAAACTTGAACGACCTTTCATCGAGATATAGCTGTATGAAATCGATAGGAATATGATTTATTTTCTCAGAAATTGAGAGCATAGAATTTGTTAGATCTTTAATCCGCTGACAAACGAGATGAAAGTACATCGTTGCTGAAATTTGACCTGGATCTCGTCATTTGCATTCCTAGTCACATGACTACACAAATCTCGAAATCTACATGTCAATGACATCAGAGGTCATATAGTCACGTGACATCAACAGTAACCCATTCCTAGTGTTGCTGTAGGAAAACAAATCGAACATATGAATGAAAGTCACGTAATCTTTATACAAAAATGAAAGAAAACAAACTTCTCAAAATATTTATTTTGGAAATAACGGCCGGAAATCTGTAAATGTTGAAGCAACTTGAAGTAAAACCAGATTCACTAAGCAGAGATCACGTCAATACAGTAGTCACGTGATGCTAACAAAAACCTCGCTGATGCCTGCTCGGTACTCGTTGAAAATGATTTTCTCCACCCTACCGCGATACAGACAGTTTTCTGGTCGTTGTTCTCAGAATATATATGTTGAGAATTAAGTGTGCATTATATTTATTTACAAACATTAAGTGATTTCTATATAATATTTCCAAATTCTATGTACAACAACTTTGGAAATTTGTTTATTGTTGATATCACGTGACTATATCACCTCTGATAGGTTGCGAGATTCGTATAGTCATGTGACTCGGAATGCATTTGACGAGATCCAGGTCAAATTTCAGCAACGATGTGCTTTCGTCTCGTCTGTCTGCAGATTAAAGGCATGACGAATGCTATGCTCGCGATTTTTGAGAAAATAAATCATATTCCTATCGATTTCATGCAGATATATCTCGATGAAAGGTCGTTCAAGTTTGCCAGGCAGGCTAGTAAGTGGCTACCCTATGGCTACCCTATGCCGACACCAAATGGTGTCGGCAAATTCCAACTTTTCGATAGGCAGTGGACTCTAACCCTACACCCAACATCAATGTCCAAATATCAAAAATGGGGTGGAAAGGGTCAGAGGAAACTCGGTGATGAACTGGAATTATAGACTTTGTTTTAAAAATGCGGTTAAAATTGAAAACAAAAAAATCTAACTGTTTATACGAAATATATTAGACTTACCCCTTTCTTGCCTTTATCGTTGTTTTTAAGCCTTTTGGTTTGATTGTGTTGTTTTTATTTTATTTTTTTATTTTTTTGTTGTTGGGTTTTTTGGGGTGTTGGGGGTACACTATCTGTATCATTTAAGTTTTATTTGGGCTTTGTTGCTTTTGTGGTCCTAAACTAAGTAACAGAAAGAAGCAAAACCAACAATTGTTGTAAACTCTAACAAATAATTTATTTCCCTAGAATGAAAGGGAACATTTAAGAACTTACATCATAAATTATATCAAAACAAATCCTAAAAGTTCTGTAACAAGTCCAATAAAGTGTTTAGAATGCATTCCATGTCTTCTAATGTGCTGATGTGCCAAGAGTCTCAATTTATTTGCTTTAACTGGTGGCGTAATCCTTCCAGGTGACTTTGGCAAGATTTCTGCTTTCCCCTTTCTCGCTAACCGGCTTTTGTTCTGCATGAAATATCCAGGATTATGTTGATGTGCCGTTAGACCTCATCCATACGGGTCATACCTACCTACCTACGCATACATACATACATACATACATACATACATACATACATACATACATACATACATACTGTAGTGGAAACTCCAACAGCTACACTACCCCGAGTCTCGCTATCTCGGGTTCTTTAGGATAGGTCTTGTATTTGAAGCGATACCCTGCTGTATTTGTCTGAGGACTGGCACTCCAGAGTGTGGCAGATTTATACCCCAGCCGGATACCATCTTATTCCTGGTTTCTTGTCTCCGTCTGGGTCGTCGACTGGGTCGCCGACTGTGTCGTCTACTGAGCCACTGAATCATCGACTGAGTCGTCCTGTGGTCGCCGAATGGGTCGTCAACTAGTTCGTCGTCTGGGTCGCTGAGTGGTTCGCTCAGTCGTCGACAGGGTCGTTGACTGAGTTGCCGACTGGGTCGTCGAGTGAGTCGGTGAGTCGTCGACCGGGTCTTCCTTCACGGTCGCTGACTGTGTCTTCGACAAGGTCGTGGTGGCGCGTCGTTACTAGCTCAAGATCGACAGATACGAACAGTGCGAAATGATGAGAGAAGAGATATCTCCTGTTAAAATGTATGTTGTTGCAAGGTCGTTATTCCAAGATTTTTGCGCTTCTTGGACGAGCCGTGTAGCGCCTGTATTCTGGTCGACGAAAGACTTTTGTCCCTACACTTTTTTAGATTCCCCGGCCTGGCCCTTTCCTGTTCGGCGAACTACGACCAAACGTGCTTGCTCCGGGAGGATGGTTATACTGCTTCACTTGCAAAGGGACGTCTTCAGGTAATACCGTTTCATAACACACCACCACTGCATCCACAGCCCGCTAACATTTAAAATCAAACATAAACTTTAACGAAACGAAACTTACTGTCCATGGGTTCTTCTCATTACAATACATGCTGTTACGACTCGATGGTCTTAATCTAAGTAACAGCAAATTGGGAGTTTCCAAGTGAAAACTGATGTCCTAAACTAAGATACATGTAAACATACTTACCTCCAGTAATAGTGATCGTATCGCATAATCTATGATCGTAGAGAAAGATTAGCTATGTAAATGTTTTGATGGCATACGATACTGATGTTCTATTAAACAGCTTATAATTTATCAATATCTCTATTGTACCACACTCGCTTCTAGTACCAGTTAAGATGAACAAGTATGATCCCGACTCATGCATCTTTAATATGCGAAGTTTAAGTATAATAAAAGTCAGTTTTTCCCTCCGCTTCGCTGGAAAAATATTCCTTTGGCTATGATATATGTAGTTACAACTACGTATCTGTAAAGGTAGGTCTGATAACACCTGGGTGGCCCTTTCATCCACGTAAATTTCGTCGCCGACTATATTATTCCCCGCTTTCGTTGATTTCGGCCTGGTTCGCAGCCTCGCAGCTTCAAAACAATATCTTGAATTTCCAGTTTGATCTTGGAAAATCATAGTCTTGCCCAGGTGGACCTCAGCAACAACAACCCAGCTGGAAACTCTGTCAAATCCGCTTTAGTGGCAAACCTGCTTAGATCCATAGAGCTGCGTCGGGTTGATTAACTACCGTAAACGTAACGTTTTACGTACTATTAAGTGGACTTTCGACAAGGTAAATCAACAAGCGGTAGGGAACGCTCAAGTGCACACAATGCTTCAGCAACAAGATGTCCGCATCATGGCTCTACCAGTCGAGTTTGCAACGGCAGATTCGAATTAAACATTGGTAGACTACTTTGTCCGCTAGGTTTAAATAATCTTCAAGTGGCGGTGCAAGCCCGTACAAGGTAAAATACAAGAGAAAATAGGGTGTCACCTCGTATGCAACCCAGTGAGCTGTGGAATCCAATTAATGATGCAGCTTTTCCCTATGCGTGGGATCATCGATGCAAGTTCATGCCACATCAGGACACCACACGGAAGTACCTGTCTTTACCACAACGTGTAAATCAAGATTGGTTAATGGAGACGAGGTCTTTTGCGAGTCGTACTGGGTGGTTATCTGCTTTAGCTAAGGCAAACCATGACATCGTGACAGGACAGTATTCTTTGAAAAAGTGACAGGTTCAGTGGATAGTTTGAGAAAACTTTACTAGTTTTCCACAGACGTGGACCCTCATTCGGCCAGCCACGCAATCCAAAAATATCATCGTATCAGAGAGGATCACAGCAATGCATCTGTAATTCGGTTAAGAGGGGCAGCAGGCAGATTATTAACACATGCATGAACGTGCACGAACTGCTTAACGGGGTCTAGGTGTTCCAACGAAACTAAGAAATCAGATACAATTTAGTGAAGTCTTGCTCGGAAATCTGCAGACTTGTGTCAAAGATCTGCGAACGGTCCAGTTTGTGATATGCACCTGCAAAATGGTTATTGTCGAAGTCACGATTAATTTCTTCGTTGGGTTCCTGATGACTGTTCAACCGTAGAGAAACTTCAGACACTCATGAATTGTAAAATACCATTTTGTTTCTAGTCTATCTTCCATTTAACCGCCCCATAAGTTGAAATGTTACGAACACATGTCGTGGTCCGCTTCCAAAACTTGTTCGATCGTTATTTGCCATGAAAACTGTTGAATATTTTTTTCTGTGGAGTCTGTGGTTAGTGCATGAAATAATAGCGATAATGTGCCTCCAGAACACATAAAAGAAAACAAACGTGTTTCTGCAGCTATTGAAAGGACTATCACAGGCATCCATAATATTGATTTCAACAATATACTTTTATCATCATCAACACCACGTTAAAAGTGTATCATTATCGTTGGATTTTCGATATAAAGTGAAGGTGTGTTTGGCTCCAAAAATAGCCTTGCAAAAATATCTACACAACTGAGATGAAACGCGCACGGAAACAATAATGAGGATTCATCAAGATGTCCTCGACGCTCCGCGAATACAATATTATAATTCTGGGTTTAACTTGGAAAAAGGGCGCCGTGCCGCCAGGTCTGCAGGTAAAACCAGCTGGTTGTGAAAAAGCAGCCATATCAAGTTGATACCGCAAATAGCCGATATCATCTGCATGATTGCTTGCGTCCTTAAGAAACATCATAGACGGGCCAGATGATCTCGAGTAGTCATCCCTGTATCTGGGTCCGATAATCGTTGTAGCATTGTCAGCGTTGCTCAAACATAGATCGATTTCTTTTCCAACGACGAAACAACATCGCTACTGAACAACGCCATGATACCATAGATGGCAAATCCAACCCTTTCACCACGTTCGTAATTGGTATTGGCGTCATATTTTTGTACAAGTTTTACATCGATTTCCAAGAAAGCTTCACACGGAAGAAACTACCAAGACATATCATGCACTTGTAATTCTTTTCCATCTTTTTGGTTAAGAACCCTACCGGGTATGAATCACACTTAAAATCTTTTTCACTTCGATATACCTTCAAAGGCACATCCATGTCAAAGGCGGGATTGAATAGGTTTTCAAATTTTCCTGTTGTTTACGTATGATCGTTTCCTTCTATTACCCCTTCGCCATTCGCGCCTGGGCTTAGTCCACAACTGTAATCCGGTTCCCATCATTGCATTTGCAAGCAATGAATTAGCTAAATCTTGTTGCGCAGTTTCATTGATGAATTTACCAACCGAAGATAACATTGTTGCTGTCTATGGAAGTGTAATCGACTTTTAACCTTTGGTGGTGCTCGAGTTACTAATCGGAGTCGTCGATCTTCAAATCGATTGAACAACTCGAATTAAAGACTTTTCAAACTAATCCACAGCAACATTTTTTACACCATTAATGATTCGCATATTCATATGTGTTTAGCGATTGGTGCAGGGCACGAAAACAAGGCGGCAGGCAACTTTGCTGTGTCTGTAGATAATCACTGAACTACATCACCAAGACCAGTTCCGTAATATGTCATGTAAACAGGTTTTCTCGTGTTAATAGCACGCAATGATATTACACGTCCACTTACAAGTGTCACTGTATTAAATGGCAGGTCGATCTCTAATGTACAGTTGTATTGCTGAGGCCTCCGCAAGAGGTCCAAAATATGCTCGTCTTGGTACATATGTGTAAAACTAATATGTGTCAACCGGTTATTCTGACATAGAAAATGATACACATGCGCTGCCGGTGTAATCGAGATCAAATCACCCGGTTCCACGGTTATGGAGAACCCAAAACGTATGACACCCTGAGCTTGTTTCCTTGCGGAAGCTCTGCTTTCTTAACTGCCACCGACGATGTCAAATGTTAAATTGATCTGAATCGTCGAGGTAATCCTGACAATGTCTGGCGCCATATGGCATCAGGTCACAATTAATAGTTCCGGTTCAGTACCCACGAATGTAGTCCCAGTCTATTTTTAGAGCCTTTTTTCCTGTCTCCATTTGGTGGTGATACAAGAGTTGGATTTAGGCATTCTTGGTATGGATTTAAAGGCAATTGTTTATTCTTTAGAATATGAGCTTATAGTGTGGTTGTCTGTGTGTGTTTCGGCGACAGTGCACAGTGAGTAATAAGGTCTTGGTGATGATCCGGAAGTTAAATCTATGTTCCATTGCACGTTGGTTTGTTGACAGTCAAGCCTTTCAAAAAAATGCAGGTCAACCTTTGACAAGAACTTCACCGTGAAGTCGTCTTTGAAGGTATTTTAGATTAACATATGATTTGTATTGATTGTCACACAGTGGAAAGTTCAGTACTGAGAAACAAATGTAGAGAATATATAGTAAAATTAATTGTGTTCTATGGCCATATGGTATTCCGACTCTCCTGGTCCTGCGTGTAGGATTCGCTTTTCCTCAGAAATTGTATTAATATCTACAGGCCAAGTAAGAATTGTTTTTATTGAAGACTGTACAATGTTCACTTCGTACGGTGCAGCTGAGCTGAGTGTGGGCTCATGTTAACGTATTAAAATTGTATAATATTTTTCAGTCTTATGCTAAATACTCCCTCCAGTCTCTTCATTGATATATTCCTTGTCGTAAACTCCTGGGTGGAGTACAACGTCTTGCCAGGTTGGACAACGTCCAGCAACCAGAGCATTTATGGGAGAAGAATTGCAAGTCATTCCCACGGATACAAAACTAGCACCAAGGTCTGTTTAGGAGGCATGCGACAGTTTCGTAAATTGGCCCTTGGCAAATTTCATAACTTAAGGCTTTGGTGTGAGTTTTTGAGCTATCATTGTGTAACAATTAAAAATAGGGATATATTTGTGAATTTGGTCTTTCCGGATTGTGCTGTTCTTGAAATTAATGTGAGGCATGTACACCTCATGTAGTCACTGCACAGTCTGTTGCCAGTGAAATACAAATAGTCGGCTAGGAAGCAGAGCTAGCTACTTATAGCTGTAGACCAGTAGCAAGTAGAATGTCTCAAAAACTGCCTGGATGACAACTATTGTGTATTGTATCAAGCTATTAAGTTTTTCAAAATTATCACCCAGGGAAAGGGCTTGTGTTTGCACTGTGAGCATCGCACATTACATGTATAAATTTGGGGGCGGGTGCATCTACTTTTTTATTCTATGAATTTCCAATGACTTGTCATTTCAAGTGAATGATATTCTGATGTTTAGCTTTATTATACCTATGCATAAATGTGGATCTTTTTGACTTCACTCGTGTATTTTACTTTTTTTAATAAATTTTCATATTAGGCAGGTGTATGTAAAATTAAATAAAAACTGTCCCTGGTACCCTTAACGCGCTAGGATTCAGTCCCACGCATTCATCTATCAACGACACAAACAATCTGGAATTCGTATCGCAGCATATTGATGTGGCTGGGTTAGTTTGCTGTATGCGTGATTATTCGTTTTATTGTTTATTGCCTAAAGACGTATGTGACTATAGATGTAAACGTAGTAAAATCATGAGGTACTACGGATGGAGCTGCTCTATCTCAGATGCGAAAATCAAATTTGCCCTATTATGATACTACATTTCTTTCAACGTAAAAACATTCATCTGCTCACTGAAACTATTTCGATGTTGGTTTTTTTTTTTTTACCTTCTCGGCAGGCCAAGGTTAGTCTGTGCCTACTGGTGCGGGACTGTTCGTTACCTTCAGGACCTTTTTGTAAATTGACTGGTATCACGCTTCAGGGTAATTTATTTGGATATGTTTTATAAACGTTCTGTGATAGATACACTTGTTACTTGTTATATACTAGTGCACTCAGCAGTATTACTCTTTGAAGCGTCAAGACAATACTCTTACAGGCAGGTTGTGAACTTGACAACATACGAGGACATCAATATAGCGTTTGATATAACCACAATCTAAGAACCTGAAAATATTTTTCAAGTCTTTGTTACCTCTCTGTATTCGTTAACATGAGTGTACTCAGTTTCATAACATGGCGAATTTCTTAACCTTTTGTTTTTGTCTCTTAGCAGTATAAATGTTCTTCAACTTAGTATGTGTATATGTGATGTTCTCAAGGTGAACGTAATTTACATGTATTAAAGCAAGCTCTCTCTCTCTCTCTCTCTCTCTCTCTCTCTCTCTCTCTCTCTCTCTGTGTGTTCCATATAGACGAATTAGGCGGTTGCCTAGGGCGTCAGGCTTTAAGGAGCTATAAATTAGACGGATGTGAATTTTTTATTTGGGGTTGAGGGTGGGCACCATAGTCATAGTTCACCCTTAGGCCGGCATGCCTGGCCATGTGTGTGTGTGTGTGTGTGTGTGTGTGTGTGTGGTAGTGTTTCGTGGAAATTTAAAATCGTAAACCCTTTGTCCGACCACAGTAGTGAATCACCATTGAATCAGCCCATGGACAGTTAGTTATGACTATTAATACGTATAAATAACTCCTACCCGAATTTTAGCAGGATTCTTTTTAACATGTATATCCACTTTGGAATCCCATCACTAATTTAAGTCACACATGTCGATGTCTGTTCTATTCAAGCAAACATGAACTGCTCTACTTTATCGTGACACATGTAACAGATCTTATTAGTATTCCGGTTCATACAGTTCCAATTTTTTATGTAGGTGTATACAGTAACATACATAATAGAACATGTATGCTAATTATGGATCTCTAGTTTGCAAATTCTGTAGGCTTGCGTGAGCAGACACGTGATTCAAGAAAGATATCAAAGGATGGTCAAGGGCATTCTAACGTTTTCATTGCTCAATTCAAATACAACAGTTTTTGGGGGCTTTTTATACGAAAATAAGAGCATTCTTTATATTTATGTTGATCTTCTTTCCACTGACTTAAAAGTTCTGATAGAAGGGGAAGGGGGCGGGTAAACGCTCAGTTGAGTCTCCGGACTACTTGCATCTGTGCCCAGACCCAAGCTAATTATGCAGCTAATGGCAGCACAATTCAAGATGAAAAGAAAGGCGCACGAAGACGGATTTGTGATTTGTATCTTTAACGTAGCTTTAACAATGTTCCAGTCAAATGGCTACGATGTCTGCAGTGTGGCAGTTTATAGTGATGTCTAGCACTGTGACAGCATGCCGCAGACATGAAGCATGACGTTGTCATGACACTAGGCCAACCAGTCCTAACACTAACCTCTTAATTCTGAGCGCCTAGCGAGGCAGCTGTAAGTGCCATTTTTTTTATAAGGCTTTGGTATGACTCGGCCGGACTTCGAACCAGCGACCTCCCACATCTGAGGCGGACGCTCTAACCACTAGGCTACCTGAGCGGTCAGCACGAAAACGGGGGCTGGTTAGGGGGCAGTAAAGTTTGAGTTACAGGAGAATTACGAATGGTGATATGTAGAAGATTTAAGTATTGGTTCATTGGTGTGTGTGTCTTTGTGCGAGGATGCGTGCGTGCGTGCGTGTATATGTGTGTGTATTTGTAAATAAAGGAAGAAGAATATGCTCGTTGAGTACCTGATGCCGGCTGATACGACGCCGAATGTGAGAAATAAGGTCTCCTTGATGTTATATATATATATATATATATATATATATATATATATATATATATATATATATATATATATATATATATATTCTCGCTTATACGTTCAGTCATAATGCGCTGGCAGATCTGGGTTTGTGCAGCTTGTTAGGAATAATCAGTAGTATAAACACTATAGACCCTGATCTGCAGGATATTGGTTGTTTGCAGTTTGGTTCGATTTACAAGCGAGTGGATACGGTATATACGCCCCGGTGGCCTAATGATTAAAGCCTCCGCCTCGGATGCGGGAGGTCGCGGGTTCGATCCCCGGCTGAGTCATACCAAAGACTTAGGCAAATAGTACAGAAGGCTGCCTCGCTAGGCGCTCAGCATTAACAGGTTAGTGTTAGGACTAATCGGCCTGGTGTCAGGATAATGTGACTGGGTGGGACATCATGCTAAATGTCTGCAGTATGATGCCCCAGTGATAGACATCACTGTAAACTGCAACATTGCGGACATCGTAGAGATATGACTGAAGAAATTTTAAAGCTACATTAAAAATCCAAATCACACACACACACACACACACACACACAGACAGACAGATATATGGGATTTACGAGCTTGTTTACGAGTACAGCACAATTCTAGAGCAAATTTTTTTTTTTAAAATGAAATATTGAGTGACGTACATTTGTTGGCTTGATACTCATGGGTTCGTCTGCGAAACACAGATGTTACTGCAGTAATGGCGAATTAAGTCTTACGTTGATTTGTGTATTTTCTAGACTCTGGTACAGCTGTGGTATGTTCTCACACTGTCCTTGAACTCGAATATAGGGAAATGCATTCAACGAATGTACGCTAAATGGCGAAAACTACGGAAGACAAGGAGGGCCAAGTGAGCTATTTTGATTTTAACACTAAATAAAAGTATGTTTCTTTGGGGTCGGCATAGACCATTTTCCTTTAAAAGAAAAAGAGTAGTGTAATATTAAAATGAAACAACTTAATGGAATTTCCCTACTGTGATTGGCCTAAAATCTACCTACAATTAGTAAATATAAAGCGACTAATCAGAGGAGACATGCAGATGAAAACGTCATTTCCTTTTCTCTACCAGAAGTCATTTAGTTTAGAGCGGAGTGTAAAATAACACGACTTTTACATTAATCTAAACGTTTGTTTTTGTCTGGGGAGATGATGGAACATTTCCTAATATACCCTGGGATTCTGTACCGCATGTACACGTATATGAAAACAATAGCAATATCGTGTACTGAAAACTATGCTGGTAAAAATTATTCCTTCAAGTTTCAAGATCTTTACATGAAATTCTCACGAACTGTAAACAATAACAGGAATTAAATTCCGCGCGTGCTCTGAATGTTCTTATATGGTAAACCTAGTGCTTTCAGACCAGTTTATGTGGTAAACATGGTGATTTTTTGAATAGTTTATGTGGCAAACATGGTGATTTTGGAATAGTTTATATGGTAAACCTACTGATTTCAGAATATTTCTGGGAGCAACAACGAAATTAATTTAAAAAGGCCACTGGAAATTCCCTCAAGGACACTTTCTATGAAATTTCTTCACTTCACATGATACACCTGAAGTGAGGTGAGGGTGGAAGTGATTTCTCCAAGAACTAATTTTTGGATTGGTGTTTGTTTGTTTGTTTTTTCTCGGGGTGGGGGTGGGGTGGGGGTAGGGGTGGGCGGGATGAGGAGAGTGGGAATTTCCTAGAAATAAAAAACAACTTTCATCTTCTATAAGAATATGTTATATCTGTGCACGTTGGAAAGGGGGGGGGGGTAGGTACATTTATCTCATAAAATCCTCGACCACCAACAACAAACCCCCATTTAACATAAACAAAAATCCCAAACGGAATCATTCATTGGAAATCGATTTCGGCGCAAACGGGAAAGGGGGCGCGGGCGGGGGAAAGGGCAAATTTGCCAATACATAATTTGTATACCAGAAAGCATTCATTCAGTTTGGAGGGGGGGGGGAGTGACACCACAGCCTTCTCCCCGAAAATAGATACAATGGTTTACGAAATGAAAACCGAATGATAGCATCAAGAAAACGGCATCCACAGATAAAATATAACATCATCGTGATATATATATATATATATATATATATATATATATATATATATATATATATATATATACCAGTTTTACTTGTGAGCTCGTCATATTGGAAATTCTCTACCAATTTTAATTGAAGTGCAGCTTATTCCGGATATGATCGATATATATTTTAATTTGCATTCATTTTCGCTGGGAAGAGTTTACTGTTTCTTGTTAGCTTCCTTTTCTCGTCCACCCATCATTCCACATATCGTAACAGTGTCGTTCTCATATTCGTTTTCATTTCCCTCAGTCTCATTCTTATTCTTCTTGTTTGAATCAAGAACTAAAAAATTGAAGAAAGTTTTTTTTTAATGTGTGAGCAATTCGTGTGTATATGGATAATATTAGATTAATCCTTTGATCTGAAACAGGTTTTGGCAAGTGATCCCTCTCCCCCTCGGGCAATAATATGCAGGTAGAGAGTCTACCCCTAGTATATTTCTCTCTGGTAAACAATGGTATCTTGATGAATATGATCCAACTGAATATGATCCAATTTGATTCCCACAGATACCGCGCGACCGATGCTATTGTTGTAGCAGGATGGCACAGGACTGTACCCACATGCATCGCAGCCATACTTTTTGTGAACATTTTAGGGATTTTATATGGTATTGAGTTTTTAAAATATATTTTATAATACATAAATTTTGAATCTTAGATGGAAATCATAATATATATAGTGATAATTTTGTAATTATACAGTCAGTTAGATGCCAAATTTGTATTTACTTGATCAAACTATTAACTACATTTATGTATTAAAAATGATAGTTGGAAATATATATCATAAATCACGAGGAGCTCACAAACATACATGCTCTGAATGCATCAATTGGTGTTGAATTATTCTTGGTCGTGTTTCATCCTTTTCATGAAAAATACTTATAAGAATACTTATAAGAATGCCCCACTATATAAGGAACAACTATGGGACAAATATAGGGATGTTATATGGAATTTCGGAACAACTATGAGATAGATATAGGGATATTTTACATAATTTTGGAACAATTATGTGGAAAATACAGATATTAAAAATATTAGGCGTTTAAGTGTTTTTATACAAAATATAGGGACTAAACAAGATTTGGCATTTATGTGGATTTATATATAATGTAGGGTTGGTTCGGAGGCCTGTATTCATTGTTGCAAATCAAGTAAAGATACAATTAGCAAAATATCATAAAATATTGTTCGATATTATGACAAAATTCCAGACGTTTGTTCCATTTTATTATTTTTTTTCTTCATATTATCATATAGGTAAAGAGGGTTGATGTACTCATGATAAGCTATAAGTTATTTAGTTAATTAACTGCGGATTCCCGGAGAATCATTAGCGTGGTGATAGTAAATGCTGAACGTTGTGAAAGAATTTGTATGTAGGAATACTGAACAGATCATAAAATATATCAACGCTGTATACTTCTTCAAGCATCTTTTGAAAAAAAAAGCCTTGAAATGAGAAATAGTTTTCTGCATGAATCGTGTACATTGTCAGTGCCTGTACTTTCATGACTTATTTCTATCTGATATTTAGATCTCCTCTGTTGAAACTCACCAATACAGTACCTGTTACAATCTACGATAAACAGTACAAGATATTAGGAAAACTCCTGATTAAATATAAATAATTAAATTCTTTAATTAGAGACTTTACTCTGATCAACCTAATAATCAAGTTTGGAAACAAAAGATCCAGAAAACAGATCTAAAGGGTAAAGGTCACTGACTGATTCTAAACTTGGAATTCAAAAAACAGGGGAAAGGCAATGAAAAGGACAGTATAACAGGTTCATACCTGAAGGAAGGAAACACGAACACAAAAACCTACTTTTGGACTAACCAAAAATTAGAAAGGATACAGAACAATCTAAAGGAAAGAAGAAAAATTCCAAGTTATATTATTCCTAATTCTTCTTTGTTTTTTGTTTTTTAAGGGACAAGGCTCAAATACCAAAAGGGATGATAGAGAAAATACATATAAAAGCACTTGAATTAGAAAACATGAGAGGCTTTCCTAAAGTTCCAACCAGCTCTGTGTGCTTGGATGGGGCTGAGGGGTGTCCACAAATAAAAGAAACGATGAAGAATCGAGATTGATGCGTCTTTATCGCAAGCCAAAATTATGACAGCCCAACATTTCGGTCCTGCTTTTGTTGCCGGTATTGACTGCAAGCTTGCCAAGGTAACATAATTCACGCTTGAATCCAAAAATGAACAAAATAGAAAGAAAAAAAATGTTTAAAAAAAAAAATTATAGGTAAAACACATTTATTAAAATCTTTCTTTAAAGATGTTACGCTCTGATATACGTCGAATACGACCGCTCTGCGATGATTCTACAGTACCGCACACCAACAATGTTCATTGTATCTATCTGCGCAAGAAGAGTATCAACGAAAACAAAAATCTTTTCATTTTCGTATGAAAACAGCTATTAATTTAATAATTGCATAATCTGACGGTTGTGAAGAAGAATACTGTATTTAGTAATATAGGACACCTTCCCAAATTACATACATGCATAACAGTAGTATAGGCCACCGGCCCAAATTACATATATGCATATCAGTAATATAGGCGGACGGCCCAAATTACATACATAATTATAAAAGAAACCAACACATGAAGAGAGTGTAAGACGCGCAAATGCAGCAAGTGTAAGTACTTACATTTTTATTATAGTTTTCTTTTCTCTCTGGTAAAGATTACAAACTTACAAACTGATACAACAGTTTCTCTGTGATTATATCTTAAGGCTTCACAAAGTTTCTGTTCGCGTGGGTTCAGTTACAAGTACAGAGGTAAATATTTCACACGAATGTCTATAATTATTGGACAACATCAATTAAAATGATATTCTGTTTCCAAAATATTATGTTCGCAATGTGGACAAAGTCTGTCTTCGTATTTCAGTTTCTATAAATTAACCTTAACAAAAGTTTGCCGCCTCTCAATTTACAGCATATTTTCCTAAAAATAGGCCTGTCTAATCAGAGCCAATAATCTTCAAGAGATAAATCTGTCTTTACATCCTATGTACTCTCAGCCTGTCAATTCTATTCATCTCTGTATGCCAGTTTTATGTAACTCTATCTTTGAATCATACATTAATATTCATAAAGGTCTCATTGTTCCTACTCCATGGTTCTACGATTTCACACCAAAATCATAAGTCAAATCAATATTTCTTAACATTATGGACCCAAATTGAAGAGTTACTAATTGTACCCACAAGCAAAGAGTGCTGCATTTTATAACACAATATGGGCAATAGATTATATGACATTTTATATA
>JAECUM010056056.1:0-12301 GCA_016617855.1 Megalonaias nervosa | reverse complement strand
CATCATGCTGCAGACATGTGGCATGATGTCCCACCCAGTCACATTATCCTGACACCAGGCCAACCAGTCCTAACACTAACCTCTTAATGCTGAGTGCCAAGCAAGGCAGCTGTTAGTACCATTTTGTAAAGTCTATGGTATGACTTGGCTGGGGTTCGAACCCGCAACCTCCCGCATCTTAGGTGGACGCTCTAACTACTAGGCCACTGGAGCGGTGTGTGTGTGTGTGTGTGTGTGTGTGTGTGTGTGTGTGTGTGTGTGTGTGTGTGTGTGTGTGTGTGTGTGTGTGTGTGTGTGTGTGTGTGTGCACATGCATATGAATTAGGAGATTTGGAATTTACAACTTACTAAAGCTGGCCATGGCTGGTGATTTTTCCATAGTTTGCCTAAATACCAGTCACTCTGATTTTCAACTAAACCAATGACCTGAAAAAAATGAAACAAAATGCAAGCCTGAAATTCTTCAAAGTATATTATTTTAATCAATATAAGCATGTAACCAGTAATCCTATTACATTTAATTTACATAATGTCACAAGTTTAAACCAAATTCTTGTTCAGACAAGTGAATGTTGACAATGGCAAAAGTGTCTCAGCTTTTATACAAGACCTGCTTCATTGTCTTAACTATGGTAAGCTGAACCGGTGAAGATAAAAGCCTTGTTGGTCAATTAGAACTCTCTGTAGTTCTGCCATAACAGTTTGACTTCTTTCATGATGGTGCCACTTTCATTGTCAAGAACAGGCTCCTTGGCATGGGGAATTGGACAGTTATGTCTTCTTTTGACCCTTCATCCTGGGGGAGTATACAGGACCCCCTCATTGCTCCAATCTGGTGCCCTAAGTGAATTGAGTCATTCAAAGAGCAAAATCTCTTACTACTCAAAGAAGTAGTAAGGCTCTGTCATCCTGGCTATGATGGCTTATCTACTCAGCCTATAAACAACTTAAATTTCTTAAACATATGACATTAGGGTGCTCATCACTACCATAGTACCATTCATACTCGCTTGTACGTCCAGTCCAGTCAAATTACAAACAACAAAGATCTTGATTAGACATAGCTTAATGTGCCTGCCAATCAGGGTTTATATTGTTTGTTCTACTGATTACACCTAACAAAACTGCATTGACCCTGATCTTCTGGCATATTATGCGATGGCAGATATGGGTCTGTGCAGTTTGCAGTTAGACTCATCTTATAAGCGAGTGCCTATGGTATTCAAGTGCAACTGCTCTCTGAATGACATCATCCGAGCCATGGGATGGCAGACAGAGATGGTATTCTCAAACTTTTATGTTAGAAGCCCTTCATCTAATGGAGTCAGTCTGACCAAATGGGACCAGTCCAGTAGCAGAACAGGCTACCTAACCTGGTTGTTCTGCAGGTCCTTAAAAAAAAGGGTTACTCAACTTTTGCTTGATTCGTGGGACTGACATTTCTTTCTAAAATCATCCTCACATAAACTGATTGAACACAGGGCCAGCTCATGGGTAAGTGGATGTAACTCTCTAAAACATAGGGCCAGCTCATGGGTAAGTGGATGTAACTCCCTAAAACACAGGGCCAGCTCATGGGTAAGTGGATGTAACTCCCTAAAATTACCTATTCTCCTAGCATTGTAAGACTGGGTTACAGATTTTAAGGGAAATTTCATGACTAGCCTTATAACATATAATAACTGATTAATTACTTGACAAACTTCATAAACAGCTAGAGTACTGATATGAACTGAAAGTACTATATACCACAAGGTAGGCAATTTGGATGGCACTTGAAAGTTTACTGCATGATGAATTAAGACCACTGAAGGGTAACATATTCATCTACAATGAAGATGGGGTAAGAAATGGAAATATGCCAAGTGTATACTTCCTAGAGGTAAGAAAACTCGGAAGAATTGCTCAAGTGATGAAACGTAAATCTATTATTTGCAAGACCTGAAGAAAGAGTGTGCTTACATGGACGAACATACTAGGTAGTACATAACAACAGAAAGTGGTTCCAAGGGGTGACCACTCTAGTCTGACTTCCACTTTGACAAGTTTACAACCATTTATCAATTCTTATGCTACAACAAACCAAAAGACATGGCAATGTCTTTGTAGCTTCTTGTAGCATACCTGAAGAAGAAATAATGATTTAATACAATTTAAATTCAAATACATCGCTTAAAAAAGAGGTCCAATTAGATCTAAGCTAACCTGCTTATGCTTGTCTAGTGCAAATGCAGCAAGTCAAGAAATCTTGGTGTATTAGGAATGCAAACACTGCTGGTCAAAAAATGTGGATTAGTTGAAATTAACTTGTCAAAGCTTCAAAGTCTTTTCATTGGTTATTAAAACAGCTGTCTGGAGGATTCACATTTCATATTCATGTTTGATGATGGATCAACATTGATTATACAAAACTAAAGTCATTTTTAAGCCAAGACCTTTTCTGTCAAATTTGGGTAATTTGTTTAGTCCTATTGAAGAAAAAGTAATTTAAGATTTTTCTATGCTGAAAAGTGTCCACAGAGAGTAGCAGATTGGCATGATTTGTAGAAATTTGAAAAGGCATTTTTGCCAGAATGCTTTCTGCCAAATGTGGTGAAATTCTGTTGTGTGGGTTTTGAAAAGAAAAAAATCATTTAAAGGTTTTCTATCATTAGTAATGATGACCATATTTAACAGTACATTTGCATCATTTGTATAAAATTTTATTGTCTTAATAATAGATTATTTCCTGTCAAATTCAATCAAATTATGTTAACAAGATCTGAAGAAGTCATTTTAAACAAATTTATTTTTAGGAATGGCTGCCATGTCTGATGATGGATTATTATCATCTGAGTACACCTGAGAGACCTCTTTTGTAACAAGATTCCTTTTGTAAAATCTGGTAAAATTCTTGTTTTAAAAAGTCATTTAAAGGTTTCATACTTTGGATTAGTTGCTTGAAACTTTGTCTTTTCTTTCATAACAGCAGTTACATTTACGACAGATTGTTACCATTTGTATACATCTGAAAGGCTGCCATTCCCAAATGCTTTTACATATGGTAAAATTCTGTTGAGCAGTTTTTGAAAAGTTGCTTGAAACATTTGCCTATTTTTAACAAGAGTGGCTATGTTTCAGGGAATGTCTGCATCACCTGCAAGGAACAGAACTTTATATCACATTGAGTATGCTTTCTTTTGAATTTGGGTAATTCTGTACAGCTATTTTAAAGCAGGATTTATTTAAAGAATTTTTGTATTGATTGTGACGATATCTGAGTGCAGTTCAGCATAATTTTCAAAAAAAGATCTTAATACCATGATGTTTTATACAAAATATGGTTTAACTGTGCCGAGTAATTTTCAAAAAGTTGTTCAAAAATGTTTTTCTAATTTAATGGCAGCTATAACTGATGAAGAATCAGAAAAAGTTCACAACTACAAATGGTTTTCATTCAGGATACATTTTATTAAATTTGGTTGAATTCAACTGAGCAGTTTTTATGACATTTTTTTTTAAGTTTTACTATTTGTAGTAATGGCAGCCATATTTGATGGCAAGTCAGCATAATTTTCACAAATATAAAAGACCTTCAGACCCAAATGCTTTCTGTTCAACTTGGTCAAGGTTGCTGGACAATTTTTAGAAGAAATATTTTAAATGCATCTTTATTTTTAAATAACAGTGGCCATATTTGATGGCTGATTGGCATAATTTTGACAACCCTGAAACACCACAAAATTGGAATGCTGCCTGTGAAACTTAGTAAAATTCTGTTGAGCAGTTTTCAAGAAGTTTAAGAAAAACAAAAATGCTGAGAGACAATGCACTAAAATGGGCAATTAATGGCAGGTCAGCATAATTTTCACAACTATAAAAGACCTTTATATTATACATATCTAGATGCTTTCTCTGAAATCTAGTAAAATTCTATTCAGCCATTCTGAAAAATCATCTTCTGTGGGATTATTTTAATTTTAGCAGTGGTGGCAATATTTGATGGCGGGTTGGCATAATTTTCATAACTTTTAAAGGCCTAAATTAGCAGGACACTTTCTGTTAAACTTGGTCAAAGTTTAGTAAGATTTCTTCCATCAGCCATTTAAAGTTGTATCTATTTTTTGGTAAAAATAAACTGTTTAAAGATTGTTCTATTTATATCAATAACTGCATATCTGCCGGCAGGTCAGCATACTTTACGTCTTCATACCAGGATGCTATATGCTAAATTTCGTCAAATTCTTTTCAGCAGGTTTTGATTTTAAGTAATGGTAGTTATAACTGATGGCAGATCGACATAAATTTTGACAACTATGAAAGGTCTTCATGCAAGAATGCTTTTCTTTAAATGTAGCTGAATTCTGATTTAAATGTTTTCTCTTTTTCACAGCAATAACCATATCTGATGACTGACTGGCATAATGTAGACAACTCTGAGACCTTGATGAAATTTAATTAAAACCTGTTCAGTAGTTTTTTTAGAAGCCAAAAATTATAAATGTTGATAGACAGTACACAACAGACATGGAAAATCCACATTGGCTGCAGGACTATATCATAGGCTCACTTGGCCTTGCATTTTGGCAAGCAAGAAAAACCTTTATGTTACCTGCTTTTTGAGAATATGGAAGACTTTCCACAGCTCTGCTATATCAGTAGCAAATATAATGTCTGTGTCTAACACTATCACCTAGAATAAAGAAAGAAAGATTATTAAAATGTATCATTTTTATTTTTAAAACCGGACAGAATAAAAAGAAAATAAGAAGTGTTGATATAGTCATTATATTTAAAAATGTGTGAATGCCGGAGATCAATGAAACCCTGAATGAGAGCTCTTACTGCAGATGTAGCAAAATTATTTTAACAATTTAGCCCACATAGCCCCTCTCCCAGAGGGTAAGTGTTATGAAACACACTCCAAACAGATGTATAAAAGCTAGAAACAAAGAATGGCTGAGATACAGTGAGGCTGTACATATGTATATGCTTCTATGTACAAGGACACCAATACCCATGCCAATGCATGAATACGATAATAACTCTACTCCCAAGTATGAAAAAGACAAAAAGAGGTTCAGGATATATAAGCAAATGAGAAAATTTGAACTAAAACATTAATATAAATTTTCTATGACTGTAAACTTGATAAAAGATTAAAGTGGAAAGTGAACATGTGGCATAATTATTTTTAACAATTCATCCAATCTCTAAAGAAAATTCATGAAGGTACAAGGGGTAAGCAGACATGACATAGAAGGGATTGTCTTTGCTTCGTAATGATTCATGCCAAGGATGATGAGAGTCAATCAAAGGATATGAAACATAAAGAAATGAAAAAACTTCAACCAAAACAGTAAATTTTCTATGATTGTGACCTTGACTCCAGGTCAGTGGGGCAAGTGAGCATGTCATATAATAAGCTGTCTTAGTACAACAAGAACGATGGGAATCTTGCAAACGCTTTAGGAAATATTACCAATAAAAATAATTTCACCCAAAATCTTAACAGATCATGAAGCAATGCCAGTAGAAAAGCAACTACTGTGTCTCGCTTCACACTAACATGGGCACCACAAAAGTACTACCTTTTCCAGAGTCTGAGGCAGAATTTTGGGAAGCACAAGTTTCAGGAGCCCATAAACTCCAGAATAGTGTCTGTTAGGGATCCATGCAACATCATCCTGGAGAAAAAAAGAAAAAGAGAAGTCATCAAAGTATTGTTGCTTTCTATCTGTTAGGATTCTTACTTAGGTACACGATTATTGCCTATATCATGCCTTCTATCTGTTAGTATTTTTACTTATGTTCACTTTTATTACCTATATCATGCTTTCTATCTGTTAGTATTTTTACTTATGTTCACTTTTATTACCTATATCATGCCTTCTATCTGTTAGTATTTTTACTTATGTTCACTTTTATTACCTATATCATGCCTTCTATCTGTTAGTATTTTTACTTATGTTCACTTTTATTACCTATATCATGCTTTCTATCTGTTAGTATTTTTACTTATGTTCACTTTTATTACCTATATCATGCCTTCTATCTGTTAGTATTTTTACTTATGTTCACTTTTATTACCTATATCATGCCTTCTATCTGTTAGTATTTTTACTTATGTTCACTTTTATTACCTATATCATGCTTTCTATCTGTTAGTATTTTTACTTATGTTCACTTTTATTACCTATATCATGCTTTCTATCTGTTAGTAATTTTACTTAGATACACTTTTATTGGGGGCCCCGAGCGGCCGAGTGGTCTAAAGCACTCTCCGTTATGGATCACTGCCATCTCACCTCTGTCTGCGTGGGTTCGAGTCTCGGATTCGGCGAATGTGGATATGTGAGAAAGCTTGCCGGTAGCTTCTCGTGTGTCGGTGGTTCTTTCCGGGGATTTCCTGGTTTCTTCCTCCACCATTAGTACTGGCCACCATGTATAGCCTATCGTGTGCTGAAAAATGGCGTTAAGCCCTACAACAACAACAACAACAACAACACTTTTATTGCCTATATCATGCCTTTTATCTAGAGGTGCACAGTATTATAGGTATACCAGTTTATCACTTTATTTGTTTCCAGTGATTTGTATCATGGTACTTTTTCATCGTACTAGTACGTCAGTAGTTTCCGTCAGTAATGAATGTATGGAAATTTACAAATAATCTTGTCATTACTTTAATGATATTAACCATGGTTCCCATGCTTTTCTAAAGATAAATTTCCAGGTCGTTTCCAGGGTTTTTCCAGGATGAAATTAATTTTTTTAAGGTTCACATATGACCCTTACTAAATCGAATTAAAATACATTTTAGATCATAAAATATTCATTTTCTAAAGCTAAAGATTTTCTCCTTCAGGACTCTCCAAAACATCTAAGTCAGAAAAGATGATCATGTACAAAATGAAAAACATATCACACGAAACAAGTTTGACTATATTCCTATAATTTGGCATGTAAAGTCATTTCAATGTACAGAATATAATTTCTGACTTTACTTTGCTGACCTGCATTATGTTGCTATGTGGAAACAACATCATGAACATAAATTAGTTTTGTTTCCTTTCAAACCTTTAATTCTAAAGAATTCTATAGCAATATATATGCATGTTATACGAACTAAACACTTCCTATCACAGTATGCAAAAAACAAAACAGTAAAAGCAGAGTATTAGAATCTTATCTTGTAATGAAAAAAGTTTAACCCTGAATTTGTGTGCCAATAAAATCCCAAACAAGATTTTTCAAACAACCTACACGCCTAAAGACAATTTGATTAAAAATCCATCATTACAAAAAGGGTTGATTTAAATTTTGAGAAAAGATCTTCAAAATTATACATTGCTGTATAAATGAGGAATGAATTTTCTATAAAATAACTTGTCTTCTTGTGATTCGATAAACCAGTCCCCAAACCTGTATTGATACAGGGGCTCCTATTGTTTTTTAAAATATGAAACAAGGGACGAGAATTTCTCATTTCTCCTGTGTTCCTTTCAAGATCTGAAACCAACGTTTCAAGCTATATTTCACTGTGTAATAGTTTCACACCAAATTTCAGCTCAGAGATTCGACAGTTTTGGACAATAAATTTGGCTTAAAACAAATAGCAGTCCATTTTCTAATCCGGGTTTCCTCCAAATATTCCACCCAATTTTTCACATTTGGACATTTAGGTTGGGGTGTGGGGTTAGGATAATTGCATATCAAAATTTTGAATTTACCATTACTGTGCGGTAGCGGCATATGGTTGTTGCTTACCAGCGGGCCTAGCAAATTTAAACGACGTTATAATGACTTATACCTGCATGAAATTGATCGGAAAATAATTTATTTTCACAGAAATAGCAAGTATTATATTCTTTATGTCTTTAATCTGCCGACAGACCAGACTCAACTACAGCATAGATGAAACCTGACCCTGTGCTCGCCATTTGCATTACTAGTCACATGACTTCACAAATCTCAAACAACTACATGGGAAGTCCAATAGTCATGTGTGATATCAACAACAAACTCCATTTTAAAGTTGTTGTACAAAAATTAAATTATATTAAATGAAAGTCAGAGACCTTTTGTAAAAACCTGAAAGAACATATAATTCTTAACATATTTATTTAGAGAACAACGATAAGAAACCTGTTTCTGTCACAGCAATCTGGCCAGTCCAATTCATCAACCAGTCATGTGATCACCAATTAGATTCATAAATCATGTGATACAACAAAACCCCGGTAGTTGTTCACAGAATAAATGTAAAGAATTTTGTGTTCTTTCGTTTTGAGTTTTTATTACAACCAGAATACCACTTTTATTTAATGTTTTATTTTTTTTCTATAACATTTGAAAATGTGGGTTGTGAGATTTGTGTACTCATGTGACTAGCAATGCAAATCCGAGTAACAGGTCAAATTTCATGAACACCGTAGTTTTGTCTTGTCTTTCAGCGGATTAAAGACATAAGAATTTTAATACTCTCAATTTCTGAAAAAATAAATAATTTTCATATCAATTTCATGCAGGTATGACTCAATTTAACAAAGGCCATTTGGTAAGCAGCTAAGCTTTACCACCACCATGTTAGCCTCATGTGATGCTAGACTGTTTTCCATACCTTCCAAGTATGGATAAATATGGATATTGAGCAGTCTGTAGAAAAAAATCTACTAGACAAATCTTATGCACTGATTGTTTGGACTGACTCAACACATGTGTACAACAAAAGATCCATACTGCAACCTCCGAATATTCTGGTTAGAACTCAATAAATTTAACTTAGGATCAGTTCAGTTGCAACTCAATTACCTGACTGTTTTGGGCGTCAATTGGTGGCGGAAAATTTCCGGGTTTTTCCCCGATTTTCATCAATATTTTCAAAATTCAAGGTCTTATCACATTCGGGAAAATAAATTATCATTTCTCCCGACTTTTTCCCCAATTTCCCGGTAGTGTGTGAACCCTAATTGACATTATTCACAATAACCAGTTTAAAAAATTATTTTTCACAAAATGGTTGTATCTGTCCCATTTTAATGATGAATGTTTGTAATGTAATTATATTTATTATACTTTAATCACATATTTGACCTGTGTCACATATCCCAATGCAGAAGCCAAATGCAATTTTGTGAAACTTATTTGTGAAAAAAAATAAATAAAAGAAAAGAAACAAAACAACAAACTGAGATGTCACATTTAGTATGGTTATTTACTAGTGTATGTGAATGTGTCAAGTATATGTATTCCTCTGTAATATTGTGAATCATCCTATGATTTTCAGGAGTGCACATGCTTTCTGTCTGAACTTTACCTAATTTCTACTAAATATTTTGCCATTTTTAGTAAATGTGTTTAATTTTACTGGCCCTCTCTGATAAATGTCTTCCCTGGGTGTTGGCATCCCACTCAAAGTTTCCCTGCCTAGCATATCAATAGTGTAGCAAGAAAATTCTATGTTTCAGTATCAACACTTCCTATTTTTATCAACAGACTCTCTAATGTCATCAACACAATGTCTTTTCACAGTATCAGCTATAGTGTACACTTAATCATCCCTCTTTAGTTAAAGCTTAGAGACTGCGACATATACAATGTTCAACATACACACAGAACATTATCTATTATAAGGTTCTGGCCCTTTAACTGGAAGGGGTAGGGGTTATTTTCTTTTCTTTTATCTGATGATAATTAGTATATTTTTTCCAAATTAATATCATGGATATAATATGGTGTTATTTTGCTATAAATCAGAGCAATATACATTTTTACAGCTATTGACAGATGGAAATGAAACAAAAAAGTGTTAGACCCCTTACTCTGAACAATGAATTGTTAGTCCCTACTAAAATTGCAGTATACAGTGGTATGTATAGACCTTTAGTAGTCCCCACCCATTGTAAATGTTAATTAACATGCAGAACATAATTTCATACTCAAGTGATCATGTCAATGAAAAATAGGTCCCTTTTTTAACAAAACTTGTTTTTACTTCTTTTATCTTTACATTTTCCCAACTTTACTTTTAACTGGTACTACATGCCCAGTATTGTGCTGACATGCCAATGAACCATATACATACATACATACATACATACATACATGCATACATACATACACAGACCAAAAAAAAATAAAAAAGACAATAAAAGCATCATTCATTTATATGGTATCCAAGTAGAGGTACTATAATAAGTTGATAACAAATAGATTGTTTTTTTTCTTTTTGAAAAACTGTTCTTCATTCTATGTAGAATGGTTTACACACAGCATGAAAAAAATCTTGTGGTCATGAGCAAAATCCAAAACCCAAATCAAAGTCAGTAAATATTTTGTCATAAGAGTGTAGCACTACAAGAGATGCATATCATCATCAATTTCATGATTCTAGCATGCACCGTGCCTGATCAATGAACCTCAAATACAAACTTTAACTGAAGTTAATGAAGCATAAAATATGAGTTATAATGACCTACTACTGAAATTAGTAGTGCCTATCAAACTGACCATGTTTTATGATTTTGGATAGGCTAGTACATATATAACATACCAAAAAAACCTATTTGGTCATCAGCTAAATAAAAAATGTAAACTAAGCCAGTTTTGCACACATGTGTTACTAATAGAGATGTATACACTCATCTAGTTTAAAGATTCAAGTGTTAACAAATAAAAAACAAAAATTTAACCCAAGTCAGTAAAGCGTGAAATATGGGTCAGAGGGACATACTTTGTGATGTGGGTATAGTGTTCATCAAGATGCATAACCCACCAAGTTTTATGATTCTAAGAAGAATAATAGACATACAGAATGTAATAAATCAACTTTACAAAAGCCACTAAAATGTGCAATTTAGGTCATAGTGACCTTCTTTTCTTGTTTGGATGTGGTAATGCCAGATATGAAAAAAAATCTAATTCAATGATTCTAGCCTGACTAGTGTATGCAAAATAAACTTAAAACCCACGCCAGTCAGGCATGAAATATGGGTCAAAATGACATATTTTGTGATGAGGATGTATAAATCATCTAGATGCATTCTCTTGCCAACATTTGCATTTCCAGGCATAAAAGTAAGCATACAGTCTGTAAAAAAACTCTTTGGTCTGGATCTAAATTCAAAAAATTATTCACATGGAACAATCCTTCACAGAAAATATACGTCAGTTTCTATTGGCAATCTGCATCCCTAATTTGTCTATAAAAAACCCCCCAAAATTATAGTGATGACATTTTGCCAAAAGCTTTACAGATCATTACATGGTATTTCTGTGTGCAAATGTTAACTTGAAGGATCATACATGTTTTTCTGTGTACAAATGTTAACTTGAAGGATCATATATGTTTTTCTGTGTGCAAATGTTAACTTGAAGGATCACACATGTTCTTCTGCATGCAAATGTTAACTTGAAGGATCATACATGTTCTTCTGCGTGCAAATGTTAACTTGAAGGATCACACATGTTCTTCTGCGTGCAAATGTTAACTTGAAGGATCACACATGTTCTTCTTCGTGCAAATGTTAACCTGAAGAATCACACATGTTTTTCTGCATGCAAATGTTAAGTTGAAGGATCATACATGTTTTTCTGCGTGCAAATGTTAACTTGAAGGATCATACATGTTCTTCTTCGTGCAAATGTTAACCTGAAGAATCACACATGTTTTTCTGCATGCAAATGTTAACTTGAAGGATCATACATGTTTTTCTGTGTGCAAATGTTAACTTGAAGGATCATACATGTATTTCTGTGTGCAAATGTTAACTTGAAGGATCATACATGTTTTTCTGTGTGCAAATGTTAACTTGAAGGATCATACATGTTTTTCTGTGTACACTGTTTGCTTGAATACAGAAAAAAAAGTTTGAACACAATGATTCAAATCTCTCTCCCAAGTGTTCAGACGACAAGCATCTGCACTCAGTCACCATGTACGGTCATTAGTCATACATGAACAATTACTATGTACATAAATAAAGACCAAATACCTACAAGAAGAGGAGACTTGTAAACATGAAAGTCTTGAAATTATTAATGAGCTAAGAAAGTGTGTCAAGTTTAGATTTAAAAAGATAGATTGTGTAAGAGAGTTTTTTAATTACTGAAAATTGCATAATTAATATTAAAGGACAAGAAGCAATATGGGTTGCTTACCTTGACAGTATCTGCAGGATAAAACGTGGCTTCAACTGAAAAATGAAAACACCAGTCTAATGATGATTCTCTATTCTTATTATTTCACCTTGATTTAAAAAAGAAACAAAAAATCTCAAAAGTGAATAACAAAGTAAGAATTCAACTTGAAAACAAACTT